>JABUQX010033826.1:47500-50000 GCA_015478945.1 Trachelipus rathkii | reverse complement strand
TACTTTTTTTTCATATATATCAAGTCTTTTTAGGGTATAGCATTAAAATACAGTAAATACAATATGTTAAAAGAGTATGCAATTATTAAAGTAGATTTAGCACTTAGTAAAGTTTTAGTGTGTGGCTCTAGGGCATTAACTATTACAATTTCAATGACTGATTATTATTGATTTATTATAATATTATATATAATATATATTATATATAATGTGAGGATATTATATATATATATATTATATATATATATATATATATAAATAATATATATTATATATATATTATATATATATTATATCCGTATAATATATTTAAATATATAATAATAGCTAATATTTTACACTATTATATATAAATATATATAATATATATATATATATATTATTATATATATAATATAATAGATATATATTACACCTTATATAATATAATATTATATTATATTATATATATATAATACTATATATATTATATATATATATATATATATATATATATATATATTATATACACCGTATAATATATATATATATATATTATATATATATATATATATATATATATTAAAGCCCAGCCTTACCCCCCCCCCCCTCTTCTGTACCATTATATTAAGACCTGCAGTCAGAAAATCCACCGTATAGCTTCACGGGACTGCGGCGGACCCTCACTATGGTAAATCATCAGTTGTAAGTGTTCATCCCTTGGCCCAGGTGGGCCACAACCATACCCCTTCACAAAACCCCGCCATTCCTCCATAGCTCCACTGCCTCTGCCAAACTCACTTTTCTGTCCTTCAGACATTCGTTTTACTGACTCAAAAACTTTTTCTTTCGATCTCGCCAGCGGTCGGTTTCCAACAACCACTCGCCCACTATACATCCGCTTGAAAACCGACTATCAATCATCCTTTCCACATGACCCAAACCATGTGTCTCACATATTTTCAATTTATTCTCTCGTTTACCATTTTCTTCACACCACACAGCTCTCTAATACGTTTATTATACATCATTTTATCAATTCTTCTCACACCTAGCATGCCCATTATTGTCCATCTGAACACAGTGAACTTTAGATCTATACTTCTTATTCCAGACCATAGTCTCACTTACTATACAATAACACAGGTAACAACATTACCTCATTATGTAAGACCCTAGCACTCTAGAAGACTTAGTCCGTTATCATTCACAACGATTTTATTGCAGCAGCCACCTTCCTGGCATCCAACATATACCCTAAAATATAACCACACCTCAGCTGCCACGAACTAACATAACTTCACACTAGACTGTCCTCACTTCACAACCTAACCTTACTCTTATTCCTAGTTGTACTTCAAACCCTCCTTTTACAACACCCCTGCAAAATCTCATCTACCAGATTCTTCTCAAACTCTTCATTATTGGCCAACAAAACCAAAATCATTCGCATATAATTATAGCACCCTCCACTCATCTCCATTCTCCATCATTCTAACACCATTTCCTGTCACGCCCCCTTTCAATTCTTTCATAACCCCATCCCATATACAAATTGAATAACCAACTAGACATAATACAACCCTGCCTCACTCCGCTATTAATATAAAACCAATCACTTTTGACACCATTTATTTCTTACACACGCTTCCCTATCGTCATACATTCTTTTGATTCCATTCATAAGCACACTAACCACTATATATCCCTAACACCTGCCATATTAGAGGTTCCCTATTAATCCAATCAATACCCCTGTTGCAAATCCATAAAAACTTAAATACAATTTATTCTTTCTCCCTCATTTTCTCCCAATGTAAAGATTTGATCCAACATCCTCTACCACTCCTAAACTCGCCTTGTTCTTCACCAATCAGTCCTTCAGTCACTCAGCGCAATCTTTCGACCAAAATACCAACATATATCTTCTCTATAACACTCAATAAACTAATTCCCCTATTAATTTCTACAGTTCCCTATCCCACTTACCTTATATAGGACATACTGCTCTTCCTTCCAATCCCTCGGAACATAACCCTCCATAAACGCTTTATTACAAAACTTCCAGACTCCAATCAATCAAAAACTTGCCTCCATTCTTGATCATTTCACCAGTAATTTCATCTATACCTGCAGATTTACTATTCTTCAACTATCTCACTCTACCCATTTCCTCTTCTTTGCTAATAACCTCATCCCCAAAATACCTATTCCTTCTTGCACCATCAAGCCCACACACAGTCACTATCACCTCTTCATTACTGCCAATATTATTCAGATTTTCGAATTGTTCTTTCCACACTAACCTCACATCCATTTCATCAGTTACAAAAAACACATCCCTATTCATTATTCTGAGCAGGTTCCCTTATTCTAAATTTTTTAACCTTTCGCGCTTCTTCCAGAAGAGCTTCCTTTCCCTTGTATGTCCCATTCATCCTCCTTCCAAACTTTTTTTCATTTACCTCTTCTTTTCTCTTATGTATGCATCTTTTAGCTATTTCTTTTTTTCCTCTTTATA
>JABUQX010033826.1:20000-32500 GCA_015478945.1 Trachelipus rathkii | reverse complement strand
AATGAAAGTAGCTTGATATAAAAATAAAGCAAATATTCAATGACTATAGAGTACTTTTAGTGCGATTTCTATGAAAGACCTATCTTCGAGCATTACAAAGTACAAGAGCAATCCTTCAAAGATACCTACTTAAATTTACTGTTAGTACGTTCATCTATATTCGCTATTTTAATTGTTAAAATATCCTCAAAACAACTTGGAATATTTCTAAATTAATATGTTTTGATATCGTAACTGCTTGCTTTTTCATTTAGATCCTTACGCCGTCTTATAAAAAGACTCCTGCATTTTAATGATTATGATACACGGCAGAGACATTCGCACTATTTGCGAGACATAGTATCGTGATAAAAGTAATTAATTTCATGCTGAGCAAACCCCATTGACTGTTTCTGAAAAGATTTATATCTCATCTCGGAATACTTCAATGTTGTAATACATTTAGTATTTATATTACATAAAGTAATGATAACTATATAGGTAGAAATTTAAAAATATTCTATTACTTCTTTTATTCTATTTTTTAAACATTAACTATAAAAAACCACATAGAATCACAATTGGGAATATATATACACAGCATCACCAAATGTACTCTATTATTTCTCTTCTTGTATTAAAAACGCCATATTATATTATCACTTCTTCAGTAAAACCTGATACATGATATGGAGATCACATGAGTTTCTCCGTAATCTTATATGTCTAAAATTAGCACATTGCTCATATGTATTATTATAGACATCTTCTATTAAATATTTGAATTAAATCCATATGAACAAGATTCATAATAGCCGTTTAAAGAAAGTAGCTCGTCCAAAATTAAATTGCGATTTGGTATTTCTAGCACTTAGCTATAGTCATAAAATTGTTCTTTAAGTAATAATGTGTTTATCGTTACAGTTTACCCACATAATCATATTCAATATCGATAACGTATAAAAACAATTTATGATATATCATGTAAATCGTATGATACTACTTAAATGTTGAACACGAAAGCTGATCCCAATGTGAAAGGCAATAATTATTAACCGCGTTTAAAATATATATGTTTATAGTGATCCTATCTTTCTATATCATTTTATAACTTATTTTGCGTAATATTTTCTAACGTCTAAAGAGACTTTCTATCTTCCTGAAACTAGTGATATATATTTCCACACCATCTTTAAATATCTAGAGATACATCGCATATGAAGAAAATGGGTTCACTGTACATTTTTCAACAACACTATTATAATCAATATATGATACTTCTATATGGTATATATTGTAACTACTGACACTTCTGAACAATAAAGAACTCTTTTTAAGGCTAAATTAAACTTTTCTGCTCCACAGAGACTATTTCATGTAGCATTATATGTAGATTTTGTGGATTATCTGATTTTTATCCTTTTTGTTATCAGAACTGCTCATGAATAAATAAATTGCAGGTTTAAGCACGTCCTATTGATAGAGATTACGTCTATTAAATTTCAACTCAAATAAATTTTAATATAGATCACATGTAGAGTGTAATATAGTACGTCAATAATTTAAAGTCAAACTGAAGTTGTTCAGAGTATCGTATACGTAATATTTATTACAGAAAATGATATCGAACGTCTGAACTTGTTTTAGAACCCATCAAGTGTTTGAATTGATCTATTCAGTATTATACATATATATTAAAGATACTTTTAACTCACAAGAGATGTAGTTTAATTAAAATATCAGAAGATTTGATAGAATAGTGATTGTATATTTCGGTGCTGTTGAGTATGATAAATTATAGATTTTTACTCACAGATGTTATATAACTTGTTATATTTATCAATTAATAAATATAAACTGTCAAATTTAAGACTACAAAAAAACAAATGTTAAAATGGTAGGAAAAGAAAGACTGATTTACTGTAACATGTGTTATATTCAATTAGTATAGAATAACACATGTTACTAAATGGACACAAATTGCTATTGTAAACTATAAATACCTAGTTATAAAATAAATCATCAATATTTAAAGGATTTAATACAAATTATTAAATTATTTAAATAAGATATGAAATAATATATTTATTATTAAGCAGTGAGTTCAAGTAAGATGATAGTTCACGAACATTATATGTTTTAAAAATTTTTGTATTTTTCCCATTGAGAAAGTATTTCTTATATAAACTCTAATCGAAAGTAAACAAATAGTGGATATAGAGTTGACAAGTCACTTGTCAACGTGTTGAAGAGCGATAGAGCATAAATGAAACATTCTATGTAACGATCTAGCAATATAACGACAAAGATTTATACCTAAAAATCCTATTGCGTTTATTCCATATACCTTACAATTTAAACCAAGTTTATTTGTGTTTTCACAACTAATGATATAATTTATTATTGGAATTATTTATTTACTTATAATAGCCCTTCCTATTGTAAAAAAAATACACAAAAGCTTTGCAACCAAAATCGTGGCTCCAATTTTAGAGGTACCACCTTAAATGAGTCAATTTAACGATAAATTTTTGGTCTGAATTGTTTCATTTTTATATTCTTTATAATATATAACTCATAATTATTCAAAATGATAATAATATTAACAATTATATTATTATTATCATACATATATAATGCTGGAAGATACAAATACCATAGTTATAAAATACTCTATTTAAGAATTACAAAATAATTCTTAATAAATGTTGAAATTTAGATAAAATCGTATACTTTTTAATATAGGAAGCATATTTATCTATAAAAGTGTTTTGACTCCTGGTTAAAAATTATAAAATTTTAATAGGTCACAAAATTATGTTCGGTGATTATATGTTTTATAATGTAGTATATGTGGAATATATTTAGGTTATATATTAGGATTAAGAGTTAAACAGTTTATGTTATGCACATACTACCCAAAAAATTTTAATTTATTACGCTCTAAATATATTAATTAAAAATAAAGAACATGTATAATAATATGATTTTCATTGTCCCGCTCGGCAGTGTGGAGTCCATTATCACAATTTAATAGACACACCATATTATAACTTATAATAATTATAATAAAATTCTACATTCAGCTTATATTTTTGATATAAATGCATTTATATCAATTGACCATAATACACATATAATATATTTTTTATCATAAAAGTCATGATATATATATAAATTATACCTATTTAAAATATAAACTCCATGAAAGATCACAACTATATCAGTAATAAAGTAGATGTAAATAAATATAAAAAATATCGTATAAATATGAAAGAGCTATAAATTCCTTAGCTGTAGTATGTTACAAGATATTTATAAAAGAAAAATAAATCATTATATATAAGTAAAAAGTCTCCCCTCATCCGATTATAAAAGATAATAGTTTTAACATCAATTCTTATTACCCAACACAAGATTATTTCCAACAGACGTAAAGATGAAATCCATAACCATTATTATGGATATATATTATAAAATAACTTAAATAGAAATTTCATTAAAAAATCTACAATTTAAGACACCTATTAACACTAATTAATAGAAATCACTTTTCAAAGTGAATGCTAATGATTCATTTAATGTCAAATAATAACACTATATATTATTTCAAATGCTGATAATACACTTTAAAAATACTCAATTTATAGAATTTAACAAAAAATAAATAGCCTATGCAATTTTAATAAATTTAGAAAAATTATCTTTTAAAGTTATATAGACTTTACAAGACTTATATCATAAAATAATGTTATATAATAAGATTTTTTATTAAACTTAAAAGCAAGTTGAGAAATAAATAGTAGACATTAGATATTACTTCTCAAAGAATTTAAAAGTTATATTATTATTAAATCCGTAATATAAATTAATGCTATTCAACAAACTAATATAGAAATTATTTTTATTTATGCCATAGCACGAGAGAGCAAGAGTATGCTATTAATAATCTTCCACTCGTGAGAATAACGCCCGCACAATCCTGAGAGGACTACCTGAACCGACGTCCTCCAGGGCACACATTAAATAAATTCAGAACTTCTGCTCTGTGGCGTCTCTTCGGTTTTCCCGGAGAGTTGCAGTTTTCACACTCTGAAGAGCACAAACACTTTTTCATCACTCGCTAAGGGAAAATCGCCCCCCCCTTCGAACGATAAAAAATATCTTCGGAGATGCTTCTCAGAGGATTCCACTCAACACACATATTGCATTTCGAGAATTGTGACGACTCCAGGCTGGGACTCCCAGTCATCAAACAACATTTCGCACTCCGTTAACTCCAATTTCGTGCTCCGCGGCTCTGGCTCCACAACCCTGGTTCCAACGTGCAGTTTTATCGCCCAAAGCATCCATATACCTTGTAGAGGTCGAGGGCCACTGTGTTGAGTGCGCTGTTGCAGTACGTGGCATCACACCTACGACTAAAGTTGAAAGCACTTTGAATAAAAATATTCCCAGCTTTTTGTTACTTTTATTGTGACTCCCCAACTATTCAAACTCGCACATAAATGGCAGTGAATAATACGTTTGAAAGAAGTATGGAGATGAAGTCAAAAATATTCAAACCTCAAACCAAACCCTACACTCCAAAGCGTTAATAAAAGAAAATTCTTACTTATTAGAATTTTGGCAAGGAAACATTTTTGGAATAAAAATGCTTTTGTTGCGGTTGCAAGCTTCGTTTGGAATATTGCCGCACGCTCGAAAGCAATATCGAAGGTAGATATCGTGGTGTCTGGGGTATCGCTTCTGCCCATTACAAACATTAGGATGCGTTTTAGCAGAGCAATGTCACTGCAACCTATTGAATCCTTTCATAAATGCTGCAACATAGTCACACTCAATAACCTTCTGCGGCAAACCATTCCAAAAATTTACAACCGTATTACTGAATGAATGTTTTTTTACATCAAGATGGCATACTTTATACTTAATTTTCTTATCGTGTCCCCTAGTCTCCCCCGTCAGTACTCTATTACAAAGAACTTATTTGTTAGTATTATCAATAGATGTAAATATTTTGTAGACTTGTATCATGTCCCCTCTATGAAATTGCCATTCTACAGAAACATTCCTAACTCCTCCAGCCTCTCCTCATAGCTCTTACCATCAAACCCAGAAATAATCCTCATGACTCTACATTGCACTCTCTCTCTCCAGCATATTGATGTCTTTTCTTAAAGAAGGTACCCAAACTTTTTACCATTTTAGCCACAAAATCTTTATCTCTAATACACTCAAACGTGAACAGTGGCTGTAATACAAATTGATACGGCAGTTGATACATACTATAAATTATTGTTGCTTTTAAAAACAATATGTAGTAATATTCTGATAATACTACGCTTCGCTAGGATCCTCTGCACCTACAAAATATGATCAGCATAGATTGAATGAGCTCAGGCTTCTAGCAAGAAAAGATCAATGTTGAAAGGTAGTGGAAAAAGGTAAATACGAAATAGTAATTTTGAAGCTACAATGACTAAATGCGAATTACTGGTATGGAGCGTCATGAAAACTGTAATTGAGATATTCCTCGGCAATAGAAAGACCCAAATTACAAAACATTATTAATAATATGCTATAAAGTTTAAAGATCTTTTTTGCACTATCTGTATTAAATTACATTTTTTGAATTCGCACCCACATTACTTTCCTGAAAATCTTGGTGAAGTATCCGAAGAGCAAGATGGAAGGTTCCATCAAGATACTAAAGCTATGGAAGTTGGAATGCAAACATGATGTCCGACTAATGCTGGATGCTAAAATGAGACACAAAATCTGGAGACGGTATTAGTAAATGCAATTATTTTTTGGTAAGTTTAGTAATGAAAACAATTTATAAAGGAGAGAGAGAGAGAGAGAGAGAGAGAGAGAGAGAGAGAGAGAGAGAGAGAGAGAAGAGAGGAGAGAGAGAGAGAGGAGAGAAAGAGAGAGAGAGAGAGAGAGAGAGAGAGAGAGAGCAAATGAATTAAGACTTTAGGTAAATTTATTTATTTTATGAGAAAATTTCAGTCATATTAGGTAAGAATATTAATATTTCTACCAAAAGAAATAAATGTGAGTACATGTGATCTATCTATATTTGTTATAATTTTCATATGCTCTTCATAACTAGCGTGACATTATGCTGTATTATAATTCTGAAAATGTTCTTGCAATATGCACAAAATTCTGACGTGATACAAACTGTTGAGAATTATTTTTAAAGTCAGCAAGTGAAAAAGCACCTATAGGAACACCAATTATTCAAAAACATTCAAAGTTTTTTTTTTTTTTTTGGGCAAAAAGATATATAATTATATATATATAATATATATATAATATTATATTATATATATTATATAATTATTATTAAATATATATTATAATAGTGTACTATGTAGTTGCGCATAAGCAGGGCAAGGTAGCTTTTCTTTATTATATCTATATCTCAGCTAGTTGGTATTTCAATTGCGTAATAACATAGTATGATTTCATAATTATTCCTAGTTTCCCGTATCCTCTTCGTCTTACATCCATATTTCTATATTCTTGTTGTTTTATTAGCTTTCATACTGCATTACTATTAACATCCTCACCTTCTCCACCTTATTGCCCGTCTATTTCTTATTAATCCTAACTACCAGACGTGACTTTTTTCTTTCCTTAGATATAGATTTAACGACTATATGAGACAATAATCGTATACTATTAGTCTTTGCTTGTGATTTATAAAGTCCTTCAACTCAATCTCTATAAACATCAGCTCGTGGTTTCTTTATTGTTCTTTCTGTTATCCCTTCGAATTTCATTGCCTCAGTGAAAATAGTATTTATACAGTTAATAAACATGCTATTTCTACCAGCACCATACACACCTCAATGCTTTTTTCCAAAACAGTATTCTCTTATACTTTTGTCATCCTTATCTCTCCTTGGTTATTTCTCCATTTTTTTCTCGAGGAATTCAGTTTTACCCAATTTGACCTTAATATCTATTATGGTCCTGATCCTAGTATGAAATATCGGTGGCGTTTTAAGCTATTTACTAATCTTCATAAACATCTCTTATATCGCTATAAGACTGACTACGCAAATTACAATTAAGTACTAAATCCATTGATTCTTATCCGTTGTATCTCTGTTACCTACCACAACTTACGCACCTAATTACACACGTTCCATTTCTTTGACTTAATTTATCTTTCAATGTTTGGAAGATATGTATATATTACATAAATACTAAGCGTCATATTATGTTGGTTTCTTCAACTCAGCACAGCTCTGATTTACAGGTACTCCCCATCAACGTTTTCTCTCCACCAGTATCTCCATGTAAATACACGTAATTACTAATCTCCTGTCCTTTCTACAAGGTCCTAAGCTAATGTACGATTCCATATCCACCCATTATCCATAATATTTGTCTTTATCTCACTTCATAAACGCGTCATAGGTCTGGAATTGAAGAATATTCCCTGAATTCCATTTGTTGTTATCCTCAACTGGTCTTCCCTTAGGTGCGGCGCTTATTACACTTAGCGATATAAGTCTAATAATGTTTCTCCTTACCATTACTAGTTACAATACGTATATCGCCACCAGGTTATTTCTTTCATTATATTAACAAATAGGTATATTTCCAATGTTAACATATACTATAGAGTTCCGGTTTCTATAGTAAATGTAAATACCTACTCTCATGTCACTTCTCTTACTTCCTCTATTCACCCCTTGTAGATCATTACGTAGTTCGTTATGTAATCTTTTAGTTCCACTTCCTCCGTACCTCACCTTCACAAAACCCTCCAACACACAGTATCTCATGATATCTTCTTTGTCCATCAAATTACCATACGGCCTCCTTCCTCCTTCCTCGGGACAAAAGTACTTATGGCATTTATATATAGTGCAATTCGGTATCGTGCCTATTATACCTTTTTCGTACGTAGTCCTTTGATCACGCTTGTTCGTTCAACCTTACGATTTTCCTTGTGATTCACGAGGCTATTAATCATAATGTTTAGGATAAAATACATCAGAGTGACTTCTTTTTTTACCGTTGCCGGCTTTAGTCTAAGGTCCGCCTGACCACAACTTGTCATAGGATTTCGTATCAGGCGTGTAGGCTCATGTGAGAATAGATTATATATAATTAAGTACAAAGGGTGTTCCGGCCCCTAAAACCATTGCGAAGTGTGGTTAGGTTAATCTATCTGTTGTTACTTATTCAATTACGTCGACTGAAAATATGCCCCATCAACATTCAGACCATATTTCAGATATGCAAGACAATTATGATAATTTTAATAATGCTCATAAAAAATATGTTGTTTAGTTAAAATAACAATAGAAGCAAACTTAGAAGATACAATTCTGTTTAAATGCCAACAACAAATTTATTGGTTAAGGTAATATTAAATATTGTCTTATCCTATGTTAGTAGATTATAGTTGAATAACAGAATCCAAATTTTATGATAAAAATTATTTGTTGCTATTTCTCGCTCATCATGATTTAATATATAGTTAAGTTTTGCAATAACAAATATATGGATTTTGATTTTATATATTATTAATTTTTATACTTTAATGTATTTATCTTATTTAATTTAAAATAAATATATTATTTTTTCTACACTTTTAAAGTCTTTTTTCATAGTTGTTTTAGATAACTTATCAGTGAATCTGACCTATCAACCTTTTACTCCTTCCCTGATGACTAAATAAAAGGCAAAAAGGCCAAAATCCTTATATTTCAAGAAGACTCTCTCATGTTGTCTTCATTCTTTTCTATAACAGTATCCTTCCCATAATTGGTTCTCCCTAATTTCTCTATTCCTCAAGCGTGTTTATTTATTTTATATATATATATTAAATTATATTAATATATATGTATATATATTAATATATAATATATTAATTATTATATATATTAATATTAATTAATTATAATATATAATATATATATATATATTACTATTAAATATTGATACTGATAGTCCTATAGTATAGTGTGTCAGTTGGCACGTTGTAGTATAAAAATCGCAGAAATGGAATAAATAGATAGATAAAGAAGTTCCCTATTATATAGTAGATAAAGATGTGAACTGAATAACGGTACTTGGAAAACTTCCCATAGATATTATATTTAAAGAGATATTTACCTAGAAGGTTATATTAGTTGGGTTGATTATTACAAGATGATTCTAAAAAAGGATGATAACAAATATGTAAATGTAGGGATTTCCGAACAATTAGGCAGGGGAATTAATATATCTATGATTATATATAATAGTAATAATAGAAGATATAAATAATATAATAATAATAATAAGTAAGGTATATGGGTATATTTTATATATAATAAATATAATATGTTATATTATTACATTAAATAAGTGTGGTTGAGGAATAATAAATATATATTATTCAAGTATAGTATTATATAGCGCAAAAGCGATAATACCCTCCAATCACTTTTTTCGACCTGACCTTCGTAAATAATTACCTCCGGTACTCCAATAAAACCTTTTTTTGTTTTCCGTTTCACTCACAAAGACGATTCATAACTTTATAATGTTATATATTTTCTCTATAGATAAGTAATTGTTTTAATTTAAAAAATATATATATATTATTATTTTGTATACACATGTTTTATATATATCAATCATATAAATATATAATATATATATATATATATATATATATAGTATATAATATAATATATATTATATATTATATTATATATATATATATATATAATTTATATAAATATATATATATATATATATATATATATATAGTATATAATATATATAGTATATATATAATATATATATAAGTTATATTATATATATATATATATTTTATATATATATAATATAAATATATATATAATATATATATATAATATATAATTATATATAATATAATGTAATATATATATATAACATATAATATTTATATATATATAAATATATATATATATAATATATATATATATACTATATATATATGTATATAATATCCATTTATTAAAAAAGAAAAAAAAATATATATATTTATTTATATAATATATAGTATATATATTATATATATATTATATACATATTTTTTTTGTTTATTATTATTATTTTTTAATTTATTAAAATTAAATTTATTATATATATGTATATATATATATTAAAATTGTTTACATATATAATATATTATAAGTATATATATATAATATATATATATATATATATATATATATAATAATAAATATTACATATAATATATTATATTATATATATTAAATATATATATATATATATATATATATTATATATAGATTCCGGAGATCCAATCTTTTGTATCTCTCTGGCTCCGTCCGAACACCTCTTGTGTGTCCGACCGGAGTTTTGTGTAGCTTTAATTAATAATTACTTTTAATAATTAAATTGAAATTTTTTTTGCAGTAAAGGAGGCAAAATAATAAAAATAAATTTACATGTATAACATTAATTTTCTTAAAAAAAATAAATATATCAAAAAATAGAAAAAATGGTTTAAAAATTAATTAAATATTTATTTTTGGGACTTGAACAAGGGCAAGAAACTTGAGGAAAGTGAAAAAACGAAAATTACCCTTTTTATAACATTTAATAAATGTGTTAGAAAATAAAGGTGAAAACTTTGAAGACTGTAAAATAAATCTTTCTTTCTTTCTTTCTTTTTTTCTTCTTTCTTTTTTTCTTTCTTTCTTTTTTCTTCTTTCTTTTTTCTTTCTTTCTTTCTTTCTTTCTTTCTTTCTTTCTTTCTCTTTCCTCCCTTCTCTTCCCACTAGATATGGGGCAGGGGTGCGTAACATGTACGGAAAGGAAAAAGAATTTCTAAGTAAAACAGCATGATGAAAGTCAAAATGAAAGCCCCCCACTCCATCCCCTCCATCCGTTTAAGTGAGATCTCGTCGCTATCAACACAATCTACAGTAGAGTTTCACAAGACTGTGATGGACCCTCACTGCGGTATCTCGTTAATGTGTGGTTCATGTCATGGGCCAGGCCCAATGCCAAACCCCATCAAAAAACCCCGAATTCACTCCTATTATGCACCTTCTCTCTGCCACCTCTGCCAAACTCACATTCCTTTCCTTCAGAAATTCCTTTACTATCTCAATCCATTTTTCGTCGGTCTTCCATTCAGTAGATTTCTAGCATACTCACCACTATACATCCGCTTACCCATTCAACACATCCATTCTTTCCATATGACCAAACCATATCAATAAACTCGTATATTCTCTCACTTACGCTTTTCTCAACACCACACAATGCCCTAATATGTTCGTTAATTCCTCATTTAATCAATTCTTTTCACATCTAGCATGTCCTAAAGATTGTCCATCTGTACAGATGTTACCTTACATCTATACCTCTTATTCTGTACTATAGTTTCACTGCTTTACATTAACACAGGTAACAACATACCCTCAAGTAA
The DNA here is from genome assembly GCA_015478945.1 of Trachelipus rathkii. Lineage (NCBI taxonomy): Eukaryota > Metazoa > Arthropoda > Malacostraca > Isopoda > Trachelipodidae > Trachelipus > Trachelipus rathkii. The sequence continues at coordinate 21,054 of JABUQX010033826.1, read as the reverse complement.
GACTTACTCCCTTTGAATCCACCAAGTATTTAATTGCATCAGTCAACTTCCTACCATTCACAACTTTCCTACTACAATAATTCGTTTCCTTTTTATGAAACATATATCCTAAATATTTAAGCTCAGACACCTGTTCTAATTGCTCACCATCCAACATGACTTCACACCGCGGACTTTCTCAATCACTACCATAACCTTACTCTTATCTATATTTACTTTCAAACCTTTCCTTTTGCAAACCCTGCCAAATCCCTCTATCAATCCTCTCAAATTCTCTTCAATTTCACCACATTAAACCAAACCATCCGCGTACACTAAGCAAGGCACCCTCCACTCTCCTCAATTCTCCATCAATCTAGTTGGTAACTTTCTCTACCCCTATTACCTCTAATTCTTTCGTCATCCCATCCATATGCAAATTAAATAACCTAGGTAACATAACACATCCCTGCCTCATTTCACTATTAATATTAAACCATCCACTTTCAACTCCATTTATTCTTACACACGCTTCCCTATTGTCATGCATACCTTTGATTCCATTCAGAAGCCTAACACCAACACCATATATCATTAATACCGGACACAGAGCTTCCCTATTAACCCTTTTATACGCCTGTTGTAAGTCCATAAAATCTAAATATAATTTATTTTTCTTCTCTCTCATTTTCTCATCATTTGTATCAATGTGAAAATTTGACACACACATACACTACCAACTCTAAATGCACCATGTTCTTCACACTTTTTCAACCAAAATAAAAGCATATATATCTTCCATACAACACTCGATAAACTAATTTCCTTGTAGTTTCTACAGTTCCCCTTTTTCTTCTTACACTTATATAAGGGTACTATTACTCCTCTTCTCCAATCCTTAGGAGCTATGAACTCCATAAACGCTTTGTTAAACAACTTCCAAATCCAGTCAAACACATCTTGCCTCCATTCTTAATTATTTTACCATAATTCCATCTATACCTACAGATTTACCATTCTTCAATTTTATCACTCTACTTATTACCTCATCCCTATTAATAAACTCATCCTCAAA
>JABUQX010033826.1:0-15000 GCA_015478945.1 Trachelipus rathkii | reverse complement strand
ACGCCACGTTTTAAACCGAAAAATAAATCAAATGCGCATTTTTTTAAGTACGTGTCAAAACTTTGGAAATATTTTAGTTATTTATGTTTTCTCCTGTCGACGAGTTGGGGTGATTATTTTCTCTTCTTTAATTGACTAAATGATAGAACTTATTAGAAGAAGCTGAATTAAAAATTTTGTTTGCTCCACAAGCAGACTTCGTTAACGATAATGGCTTAAGTGATATCCTATCTGAATTTTAATTAAATTTTTTAGAAAACATTTTTTATACATGTTTTAGTAGATTTTGATAAATTTTTGTGTAGGCTGCTTCCAGAAACAACAATCTGGTTCTCAACAAATGCGTCACATCGTCTTTACTCTTGACAATCTGACAAAAAAGACTTCTAGAACTCTCTTTTAATAGTCCTGTTGAGTTTCATTCGTCTTCTTTATCTTTAAAGTGTTATTCTTCTCTTTTTCTTTCTTTTTCCATTTCCCTGCTGTTTTTAACACGTCCAACTCCAACGACAGTCAAGCAATATATTATATTATATATATATATATTTATAATATATAAATATATATTAGATAGATATATATATATTATATATATATATATAATAATATATAATAGAAACAGCTGGGAAGAGAAAGGGAGAACCAATAGGAAGGAACTGTGAAGGAGCAATGCAAGCACCAGGAGAGTTTCTTAAGGATTTTGACTTTTTGCTTTTGTCTCAGGAAGGAGCAAGGTTTTGTGGTCAGATTCTGCAGTTCTAAACAATTGAAAAAAGATTTATAAAAGTGGAAAAAAAAAGTATTTTATTATAATATTTATCTCCGGAAAATTAATCTGAAATCAAAAACCTATCAAATAAATGCAACATAATATTTAATCATGATGAGGAGAAGCAACAAATTTTATATTTCGATTCTTTTCAACAATTATAAAAATAGATTAATATCTAACAAAATTTGTTGTAGGAAGTAACAGAATTTCTAGTTTGTCTTTTTATTAAAAACACAATTTGATTTTAATTCTAAGTTCTGCAATATCTGAAATTTGGCTTGAATTGAACAGGATATTTTCAAGCGAAACCGTTTAGATTAAAACAGAAAAAAGGCATTAACTCTTCGCAGTTTTAGGGGCTGGGAAACACCTCCTGTACCTTTAATTTCCTTCCCATGAGCCCCGCCATGAAACATGAAGGTGTGGCGGACAGACCTCGCAACGCCGCAACCCGTAAAAAAAGAAGTCACTCAGAGTACCCATGCTATGCCTCGGACACAGGCGAATCGAAGGTTGGACGAACAAGGCGTGATTAAGGACTTACGGGAAAAAGGTACCGATACCGAACTGCCACTATAAATGCAAGTACTTTTGCCGGGAAAGGAGGAGGAGGCCGTGGATTTGATGGAAAAGAAGACTCTGGATGTGTTGCGGAGGTTTGTGAGGTGAAGGTTACCGAGGAACGTGGAACTAAAAAGCATACATAACGACTATTAATGTCTACAAGGGGAGAGAGGAAGAGAGGAAGGAATGGAGTAGCGATCTCATGAACCGGAAACTCAAAGTAATAGACATGTAATGGAAACCTTATGTTAATAATGCAAAGATAATTGCTGATAACGGTGAAGATGCGAAGGAGAAACATTGACGCAATTATCCAAGTGTATGCGCCCGCACCAGGAAGACCAGTTGAGGAAACTAAATGACGAAATTCAGGAAGCTTTTCAAACAGACCTATGACGCGGTGAGAGGAGAAGAAAAGAAACTTATAATGGGGGATATGAACGACTCATGTTGGACACGTAGAGAAGGGAGGAGATGGTACTAGGATTCATGGCAGTAGGGAGAGAAACGTTGAATGAGAGTACCTGATCGACTCTTGCGAATGAGAAACAACGATGGCTGTTATGAATACATTCTTCAAACATGAAGAAAGCAAGAAATGGACGTGGTATAGATAGGTGGAGTGCGGAGAAACAGAGATACACGGAGAAATCAAAATGATTGACATGATGCTAGCTAGCGATAGCGATAGCTTACCCACGATTTAACTAGATTCAACTAGATTCAGACCATAGAGATGCGTATTGAGGTAAAACTGATTTGGAAAAAAAAGGAGAAAACAAGGGAAGATCGACAAAAGAAGGATACTGTTTTGGAAAAGTGAGGGTGGGATGGTGTGGTAGAGCTGTTTAATGAAAAATACGCAGAATTCGCAAGGGACAGAGAACCAAGAAACGGCGGGAGGAGAGTTGCGAGACTTTAAAACAGAGTAGACGATTGCAAGCGAATTACTAGGGAAAGAAAAAGCGCTGGGTAGGAACAAAGAAGACGGCCAATGTGAATTGAGGATGTTAAGATGCAGTGAGCTCAAGCAAACAAAGATATAGAAAATGGGATGAAACGAGAACGGAACAGGGAACAAGGACTAGAATATGTAAACGCAAGAAGAAACCACGCGGAGGATCGTAAAAAGAAGAAGGTTAAGGACATTACTTGGAGAAGAATAGGAAGAGAACCGAAAGAGGATTCGAAGAGCACGGGAGAACTTTTATATGGAATGCCAAGAGCATGAGAGGAAATAAAGAACCGGAATGACATACGGTTTTGAATAACGAAGGAGAAACTCTTCTAGAGGAAGAGGAGGTAACGGAAAGATTGAGCGAGTATTCGAGGAATTATGAAGTTAGCAGGAAGGGGAGAGGAATTGGATGGAAATACTCTGAGGTAGACAAGACATGAGGAATTAGAAATGATAGAGATAGAGGAAGTGAAGAAGCAGTTAGATATTAAAAAATGGGAAGTGCAGGATACGATGGATGAATAAATGAACTATTGTTCAAAACAGGGCAGGGGAATAACAAATGGCTTGACCAAGATTGTTAACCGTATGGAAAGAAAGAAAAATACAAACAGAATGGAGGAAAGCAGTGAAATCTTGTCCGTACAGTAAGAAGGGAGATAAAAGAATATGCGGCAAATGATAGGGATGTTGTGGTGGGAGGGCGACGTAAACTATATGAGTAGGATCTTTAGAAAACAAGATTGAGAATAAGGTCGAGACCAAAGCATTGGAACATGGCAGCACGGGTTTCAGACCAGAAAAAGTACTACTGCACCTAATATTTACATGAGATGCTGACTGAGAAACTAATAGAGTGGATGAGAAGGCTCGTTATGCTGAATTATAGATTGGAAAGGCATTTGATAGAATAATAGGGAGAGACCTGGCGAGGGTTTTAGAAGAATCCGATGTATGCACATACAAAGTCTTGTAGCAGCCATGAGAGTATGTTAGAAAATATCAATAATACGGTTAGAGGAACAGGAAGAGAAAAGTGGTTTGAAGTGAAACGGGGGTTAGACAGGGAAGTGTACTGCCACCATTGCTCTTTGCACTCTACCTAGGACAGCCTGCTTTTAAAGCGATATGCATAAGGAAAATAGGGAGGCACCTTTGTTTATGCGATTGATGCAGGCAGTGATAACATCAGGAGCTCAAGACCTGCCAAAAACTTTGAGATGGAATCAGGTACTGAAGTCAATGGGCATGGGAATAAACCAAAGAGAAAACGGAAATAATGGGGATTGCAAGAGAGAGGGAAGAGATGGTAGTGAACAGAGAAGATATAAGGCTTTTTAAGCAAAGCGTGAATAGATTAAGTATTTTGGCGTGGTATTTGACGATCAAGGGAGACAAGATGATGAGTTGAAAAGAATTGGGGGATTTTCACAGAATGTGGGAATGGTATACCCGTTGGCTGCTAAAGGAGAAAGGAATACCAACAGAGGTTAAAATATTAATATATAAAACAATTCTGAGACCGATATTTGTTGTATTTTTCTGAATGTCTGAGGCAATGACATCAGAATGCAAAAAGCAGAATGACAGCTGACAGAGCAATGTGAGGGAACTTAGACTCATTAGGGGTTCGTTAAGAGACAGAATGAGGAGCGAAGCTGTGAGGAGAGAACTGAAGAGAAGAAAATAGGAACACTGTTTGGAATGCGTGTGGAGAGAAAACCAGTTAAGTTGGTTTTGACATGTGAAAAGATGGGAAGAAGGGTGAAGCATTGAGAGAAGATGATAGAAATTGGAACCAGAAGAGATAGGAAGAAACCAGCAGGAGACGAGGAAGAAGAATATGGCATTCGGTGGCAGAAGGCTGCTAACAACCGTAGAGCAAACAGGATAGAGGAAGTAGAGGAGAAACGACATTCGAAGATTAGAAATCTTTGGAGAAGATTCTGGAGGAGAAGCACCTGACAGGCATACCCTAACAGGATGGATGGTACAAAAAAAAATATATATAAATAATATATATATATATATATATATATTTATATATATATTATATATATATATATATTATATATATATTATATACTATATATAATATTATATTTACTATATATATATATATATATATATATAATATTTCATATTTATATTATATATTAATATTAATATATATACGATATTTATATATATCATTTATATATATATATATAGAAATAATATATATACATATATATATATATATTTTTTTATAAATATATATATATATATATATATGTCAAAGGTGTTGCGGTTGTTGAAAGGCAAGGGAAGTAACAGCTTCCCCAACAAAAATAAAAGATTAAACAAGAAATGCCTACATATTAAATTATTCAATCTTAATCAATTAATTATACTAATTATAACACTGTCCAACAGCCAAAATTACGAAAAGATGTGAAATTCATATTCTGGGGGTACTTGTTGGCATGAGAACTCCGAATGTGAAGAATTTACGATTTTTCGCGTCAGCACATACCGTTTTCTTTTGGAAAAATGTTGTTTCATGTAAAATTTACGGATGTTAATAAATTAATAATAATTATTAAAACAATATTTTGCATTAAAAAACTGTATGTGATAGCCGTAAAACTTAAATTTCAAATTTGATTTTATGCACACAACAGACGTCCAGAATTGACATTTTCATAATAACTGATTGAAGTCTACCCCTCACTGTGGATTGGGCTAAAAAAATATTTCAATTCAAACAATTCTTTTCTGTGGCCTTGTTTTTTAATATTTTTAGGGTGGTCAACAATATATATCCTACCTATGCTTCTAATATGTTGAAAAGCTTGTAAAACTGCTCCGACCAATTTTCTCTATGTTTAGTGGAAATTTCGACGATTAAGAGAGATTCGGCGAAATCTACACTTCTCACGTAAAAACACTTATCACTGCTCATTTCAAGGCAAGATCGGACAAGATAAGGGGTGGGACACCTCAATATGTTGGCAAAACTGTTCAAGTTCGCTGTCAGTGGCTAAGCCGGAACACAGAAGCAGTTTGCCATTCGGTGTTCAATGGTATTGGGGGAACCTTAGATCAACTAACAGAACTCGTTACTTCTGCTATTTGATAACACGGTAGTAATTGCATGTTAAATCATTTACTGATGATATAACCTTTTTTAAAATACACCTTTATACGCGTTGTATATTAAAGTTATTACTTCGACTTCTTTTCTTCAGGTCACAGCAAGAAGAGATGGGAAGTGTATATGTACACCGAAAAAATCGTGAGATGAGAGCTAACATTTGATATGTCAATATTTCTTAAACAATTGAATTAATTTAAGCACAGAACATAAAGATGCTTTCGCCTGTTACCATTGTTTATGTTAAAGCCAAACTGAAAATTTTACCAATCGCTTGGCTTACCTGATTCAATAATAATAACCACAATTATAGGTACATCAACAATTGTTGTTTGCGTTTTACAACTAATATATGGCGTTAAAATTGCGAACAGTGTTGGCGCGATATTTAACATATGGTTGATTTTAAAAGAACCAACCACAATTTGTGGTATTTTCACCATAATTTTTTGAGTGTGACTTGAGACAGCATGCGTTCAAGTGCCCATTCAAATAGATTACCACCTCCTGAACCGCCTTAAAGAGATGCATTATACTCAGATTCAGAGAACATATCCAGAGACACCCTGCTATATGGAAATCGGATGCAGCCATGGCAAAGAGCAAGCAAGAATCAAAACTAGGCTGCTGTCGGATCAGGCCGATTTAAACGACTATTAGTACCGTAATCTTCATTATCAAAGCAACAAAGCGAATTACTTGCTTCGCGGCTTCAAGAAAGATAATTTACATAAAAAAAGGCGACGAGGATTACAAAATTTAGATTTCGATTGGATGCTTTACGGCAACATTTTTCAATGGAGAATGACTTGTCTTTTGCAGCAACATTCAAGGGTTGTTAACGATATAGACATTGTCTACCATCCAGAAGAATGGAGATTGTTTATCGACGCATCACTATACAGCACTAAGGCTGTTCTATTACATAATGACAATATCTTCCCATCAGTTCCCATTGCACATTCTGTAATTTAAAGGAAACCTACGAAAACTTAGCCTACATATTAAACAAAGTTCACTACAATGAGCAAGAATGGCTTATATGCGCTGACTTAAAAGTAGTTGCGCTTCTAAATGAACTGCAAACTGGCTATACAAAGTATATGTGCTTCCTTTGCAGATGGAATAGTAGAATTAATAGCCGAGCAACTATATTCCGCCTCAGATGGCCTCCACGGATGTACTGAAAACGAGGTCTCACAACGTTATTCGGGAACCACTTGTTAAAAGCAAAAAAATCTTTTCCTGCCACTACATATTAAGTTAGGTCTTATAAAACAACTTGTTAAAGCTTTTACAAACCATGATCAGCCTGCAGTTTTCAATTTCTAAAGGCAAGTTTCCTTAAATTAAGTGATTGCTAAGATGAAAAGACGTATTTTGCTCGGACGGCAAATTCGTAACTCATGTGTGACAACGATTTGACGAAAACATAAATGAAATACAGTTGAACGCCTGAGAGTTTTAAAGGCAGTTTGTATGGTTCTGCTCGGAAACACAAGGCGAAAACGTTACGGAGCCGTGGTTGACGAAGTAATTCCGCATATCAAAGACTTTCTTGTTAATATGTTCCCTAAAGGTTCATTTCTTACACTCACATCTTGATTTTTTCCCTGAGAATGCTGCAGATGTTAGCAACATCAGGAGATATGTAACATGGAAAATACATACAAGAGAAAATGGACTCCTGCAATGCTTGCAGATTTCTGTATGGAATCTTGCAGGCGTGATGATCTAGATGGCTACACATAAAAAGGAAAATAAAATACAATGTAAGGAAATAAGCTTAAATGCATACATATTTTGATCTATGTTATTTACTTCTAAATATTGAATATGCCAATTAAACCCATATCTTTTTTCCATATTTCTTCTTATTGTACTATTACCCCATTTTCCTTTAAATATCATCTTCAGTTATTTATATTAATTCCAATTCGCAAAAAATTGGTGCGTCCTAGAAAAAAATCTGATGCAATATTTGGATTCAGCCAGGCTCAAAATGCATAAAGATTATATATGTTTTTGTTTGAGTAATGATTTTTATTTTATTGGACAGTGATTATTACAATTAATCATTCTTTTTTATCAATTTTTCATTTTATTTTTATAGAATAATATATATAACATATACGAATGAAAAGTACCAAAAAATAAAACAAACCCAACCAACAAAACTATAATATATTATACTATAATTTATATATATGATAATATATTTTATATATATATATATATATTATATATATATATATATCATATATATTAATATATATATATTTATTATATATATACACAGAATAAACATATACGAATGTAGAATTATTATTATATATATTTAAGCATATTATATAAAATATTACATAATATATTTAATTTAAATCTTGTAAATAAAACAAAGTTAATATAATATATATTTTTAATTATTATATACTATATATTATATATATCTATATTATATAATATAGATATAAGGTTTAACGAAATATTATATTTCGTCCTTTTATGCACAAATAATAAAGAAACATTTTTAACTTAAATAAAGAAATTTTTAATAATTGGCATTAAGAATGTCCTTGAGGAAAAGTTACCCTCTTATTTATAAAAGGGCAAACTTATATATAAATACATAAATAATAATAATCAATATAAATAATAATAATAATCTAATAATTAATATATATAATAAATATGAATAATAATATAATATATAATAAAAATAATAATAATAATATTTAAGAATAATAATGAATAATCAATAATAATAATAACAGTATAAACTCCTTTGTAATAATGATACATATTAAATGATAATAAACAGTATTGGTTTTATTGGTAATAATGATAATAATAATAATAATAATAATAATAATAATAATAATAATAATAATAATAATAATAATAATAATAATAATAATAATAATAATAATAATAATAATAATAATAATTTAATAATAATAATATATAATGAAATAATAATAATAATAAGAATAATAAGGTTGCTATTAACTAAGTGACTATCTCACTGTGGTCGTATTTATTCTATTAAAAAATTTTAACAACTATATTTTGACAGCTATAAACTTTGACAACTATAAATTCTGACAGCTATATAGCTATATCCTTATCTATAACAAGTAAACCAATTAAAAAAAACTATAGTTCACTTGGTAATGAATCGTGCTCAGGTCTGTGGCTTAGGGTCAAGGGTTTAACATAGCCAGAGTGACTTTTTCAAAAAAGTTTCAGTCCTTAGTAAAGGCAAAAGCTGCTGAACAACAAAAAAGGTTTGAAAATTGATATAAAAAATGAGGAAAAAAGATAAAATTTAAAAAAAAAAATGTTAGATAAATATAAAAATTTAATAAAATAAAACATATTGAAAAAGCTTGATATGCAGATGACAGGAAATGGACAAATTTTCCTCATAGACATAAAAGGCAGATAAAATATAAAAGATAAGATAGGATAAAGCTAAAGATAAAATAATTGAAAAGATTATTTGATAAGTTAAGATTAAGATTAGGTATCATTTGGATGAATCTTCTAAGAAGATAGAAGACCATCCAAGATAAAGATAAAGATGAAGATAAAGAAGAAGAAAATGACAAAGACGTATAAAAGCTCAAAATAATAATAATTAGAATAAGATAAAGATAATTTAAAGATTAAATTAAAGATAAAAATAATAAAGATAAATTAAAGATAAAGATAATTTAAAGATAAGTTAAAGATAAAGATAAGATAAAAATAAGTTAAAAAAGATAAAGATAAGAGATAAAGATGAATTTAAAGATAAAGATAAGGATAACATTTAAAGATAAACCATATTTCTATGATTAAGATTAAGATTAAGATTAAGATAAGATTAGATTAAGGATATAAGATAAGATAAGATAAAATAAGATTAATAAAAATAATTATATAGATAAAGATTAATATTTAAATTAATAAGATTAAGATTAAGATTAAGATTAAGATTAAGATTCTAGTTAAGATTAAGAGTTAAGATTAAGATTAAGAATTAAGATTTGAAGTGAAGGATGAAGATGAAGCTGAAGATGGGAGACTGCAAGATGAATGAAAATTAAGATAAAAAAAAAGATTAAATTGGTGATAGATATAAGATGAAGATTAATTTGATAAGATTAAGAAGATTAAGATTAAGAATAAGATTGAAGATGACGATGAAGATGAGGATGAAGATGAAGATGAAGATGAAGATGAAGATGAAGATGAAGATGAAGATGAAGATGAAGATGAAGATTAAGATTAAGATTAAGATTAAGATTAAAATTAAGATTAAGATTAAGATTAAGATTAAGATTAAGATTAAGATTAAGATTAGATTAAGATAGATTTACAGATTAAGCTAAGAAAAATATTAAGAACAGACTAAGAAAAAGATTAAGAAAAAGATTATGAAAAGCTATAGACCAAGAAAGATCAAAGTAAGATAAAGATAAAGAGAATAAAGAGTTAAAGATAAAGATAAAATTAAAGATAAAGATAAAGATAAAGATAAAGATAAAGATAAAGATAAAGATAAAGATAAAGATAAAGATAAAGATAAAGATAAAGATAAAGATAAAGATAAAGATAATAAGTTGAAATATATTGATAAAATATATAAATAAAATTTAAAGAAAGTAGATAAAGATAAACAAAATGATAAAGATTAAAGATAAAAATATATGATAAAAAAAACACGAAAAAATTTAAAGATGAAGATAAAAGGTAAATATAAAGATAAAGAAAAAAATATAAAGATAAACACAAAGAATAAAAATAAAGATAAAGGTAAAAGATAATGATAACATATAAAGATAAAGATTAAAATATAAGATAAAATATAAAGATAAAAAAACAAAGACTAACGATAAAGATAAAGAAAGAAGATATAAATAACGGAAAAGAAAAAATTAAAAGATAAAAACATAGATAAAGATAAATGTAAAAAATAAAGAGATAAAGACAAACGATAAAGAAATAAAAAAATGATAAACATTTAAAAAATAAAGATTAAATTTAAATATTAAAGATAGAATTGAAAGATAAAGATTAAACGTAGAGATAAAGGCTAAAGATAATATATAAAGAATTGAAATAAAAATATAAATTATAAAAGATAAAGATAAATTACAAGTGTTAAAATGAAATTATAAGATAAACGTATAAGATAAAGATAAAAGTTAAAAGATAAAGATAAAATATAGATGATAAAATAATAATAAAATCGAAACAAAAAATAAAAATTATAATAAAGATTAAGGACGAAGTAAAAAAAATAGATAAAGGATAAAAATAAAATTTAAAGATTAAAGATAAAGAAAGAATAAAGACAAAAAATATAATATATAGAGATAAAAAATAAAGATAAAATTAAAAAAAAAATAAATAAAATGATAAAGATAAAAAAAAGAATAAGGGTTAAAGATAAATACAAAAATATAATAGATAGAGATAAAAAATAAAGATAAAAGTAAAATTTAAAGATTAAATATAAAGAAATAATATGGGACAAAGATATAATAGATAGAGATAAAAAATAAAGATAAAATTAAAAAAAATATAAATAAATGATAAAGATAAAGAAAAGAATAAGTGTTAAAGATAAAGACAAAAAATATAATAGATAAAGAGAAAAATAATGATAAAATTTAAAAATATAAATAAAATGTTAAAGATAAAGGCAAAAAATACAAAAGATAAAGATAAAAAATAAAGATAAATAATTAATAATGAAAGATAATTTTTACCAAAAAAAAAAAGATTCAACATCAAACATGTTTCCTTTGCCCAATCATGTCGCGAATATTACTATCTTAATTTACACAAAAATTTTATGTATGTTTGGAATAATAATAATAATGATAATAATAATAATATAATATAATAATAATAATAATAATAATAATAATAATAATAATAATAATAATAATAATAATAATAATAATAATAATAATAATAATAATAATAATAATAATAATACATATAATAATATATAATCATAAAGATAATAATAATAATAATAATAATATAATTAATAATAATCAATAATAATAATAATAATAAATAATAATAATAATCATCATAATTAATAATACTATAATAATAATTAATATCATAATAATATAATAATAATAGATAATAATAATAATAATAATAATAATAATAAATACATAAGCGCACATTTGATAAATACATATAAACTTCCTTTAATATATCATAACATATAATCAATAATAATAATAATAATAATATAATATATTTAATATATTAATAATAATATAATAATAATAATAATAATATATATAAATAATAAAAATAATAATAATAATAATAATAAATTAATAATAATAATAATAATAGTAAATTATTTATTATAATTATTATTATTATTATTATTATTATTTTATTTATTATATTATTATTATATTATTATTTGTATTCATTATTATTATTATTATATTCTTAATGATTATTATTATTATTATTGTTATTATTTATTATTCATTATTATTATTGTATTATTGATTATTGATTATTATATTTATTATTATTATTATTATAATATTATTATTATTATTATTATTATTATTATTATTATTATTATTATTATTATTAATTATTATTATTATTATTCTTATCTTTATTATTATTATTATTATTATTATTATTATTATTGATTATTATTATTATTATATTTATTATTATTATTATTATTATCTTTATTAATTATTATATTATTATTATTTCTATATGTTTTTTGTTGTTGCCTGCACATTTTACCTTAAATAAATATTTTCAAGTTTGAATTGTTCTAATTGCCACACAAGAATTAAAAGGGTTTATAAGACATGTATCAGTTTTAATTGTTATAGTTTAAATTTAAATTTTTTGTTCCTGATTGCCCCCCCTAAAAAAAAAAAAAATATAAAATATAAATAATATAATATATATATATAAAAAAAATTTTATATATATATATATATATATAATATTTATATTATATAGTATGATATATTATATAAATAATTAAAATATTATATATAAAAAAATTAAAAATATTTTGAATTTAATTCGTAAAATTTAATTTGGTTAATTTAAATTATAATATTTATTTATTTAATTAATTTGGAATAATTATAGATTAAATAATTTTTTTTATGCTTTAATATAAGTTAAAAAATAAATAACAAAATATTTTGTGGTCTTTTTTAAAAAAAAAATTTTTTGGGGTGGGGAGAAAAAGCGGAGAGGGATGCAAGGGGTTTGTTCTGTTTTTTTTATTTTTTGTTTCCATTTTTTTGGCATTCAGATTTTGAAAATATTTGACAATGAGTTTAATTATTTCCTTAAAGTTGTTGAAATTTTTCCAAATTAGTGTTTTTGAGATTATTAGTTCGTTGTACTTTGTAATGTTATCCCATTGAAAGGGGTGATAATTAACCAAACCCCCCCGTTTTTTTGTAAGTTTGTAAAATGTGATTTTTTATTAAGTTATTAAAATATATTATTTTAAAAAAATTTTTTATATCATTTTTTATATAATTTTTTAATATTTTGTAATTAATTTATTATATTTAAGCTTATATTAAATTATAGATGGATAGGGGTTTTACCTCTACTATACACACCCATATATATTTTTATTATATATACCTGTATATATTATTATATATATATATAATATATGATATTAATATATTATATATATATATATATAATATATATATATATATATATATATATATATTTATATGTTATATATATATAAATATATATATATATATATTTTATATATCTGTGTGTGTGTGCGTGCGTGCGCACGTGTGTATGTGTTATGTGTGTTTATGTATATATATATATATATATATATATATATATATATATATATATATATATATATATATATATGTATATGTATATGTGTATGTGTGTGTGTATGTATGTGTGTGTACAGGGTTAGACAAAGGTAGCCATTCATATGGGAAAAATAAAGTCTTTCTTGAAAACCCGTTTTATTCATGTAATATGCTCCACATGATGCCATTGTTTTCGAAAAAGACCTGAATACATGTCCGCCACTGTTGATGAACACGCATTAGCACAGCTGGAGTTATGCTTGTAATGACGTTCTCAATACGATCTTCAATATTATTATTTATGTATCGCATCTTTTCTTTAATATTATTATTTATGTCTCGCATCTTTTCCGGATACACAAAGGTTTTCAGGTGCCCTCAAAGATAAAAATCAAGGGAGGGGAGAGATCTGGGCACCTAGGAGGTTATTCTACAGGACCACCACGCCGACCAGTCCAAGAATCCGGAAACTGTTGATCTATTCATTGACTCAGGTTAATACCATAATGGGATGGAGTAGCATCTTGCTAGAAGCAAACTATGAAGTATCCATCTTCTTTTAGCATGGATGGGAAAATTGTTTCATGCAACTTATGAAAATGCTTTTCGGTATGAAGACTTCCTCTGATGGAAAATGGTTCAATAATTCTGTCACTACAAATTCCAGTCCACACCATCAATTTACCAACACCTTGCCTCTTTGTTGGATTTATACAGCGAGGGTTAGCATTACTCCAATATCGTATGTTTTGCCGATAAACTTCTACATTGGCATAAAAATTTGCTCCATCGGTAAGCAAGATCTTAGATGAAATGTTTGAATCCTCGTTTAATCTGCTTAAGAAATGCCCATTCACAGAATTCCATACGTCTATCCGGGTCGTTTTCACACAGATGCTGCCCTATATGCAATTTGTAAGGATACCATTGGTTTGCCTTCAAAATGCATCTGATGCTCCATCTGCTCACACCACTTTCACTTGACACCTGTCGTGTACTTTTCGGGGCCTCCGTGCAAGCGTTGTGAGTATCTTGCCCGCTGTTGTGCCTTCATCAGTGGTTGTATATATATATATATATATATATATATATATATATATATATATATATATATATATATATATATATATATATATATATGTGTGTGTGTATGTGTGTGTATTTCTTTTATTCCAGCCCTACGTAACCGTCAGTTGCATATAAAAAAAAAAGAGCTAAATTTGCAATAAAATTTTTCTACAGCTAGCTGGCGAAAATTTAGTAAGTTAATTTTAAAACAACAAAACTAACTCACATTATTTATTTAAATATACGTAGGTGAGTCAGAATGTTATTTTTGCAGAAATTCCCGTTCTGGCTATGCGGAAATTTGAAAGGCGAAACATCCCGAAAAATAATTTTGATTTTTAAGTGGACACCTGCAAGCCTTTTCCGATCGGTCACTTATCTTTCTTGGTGACGAAAAGAGTTTGGAGGATGAATATATAGAGAAGCAGTGAGCTAAACTTTGTAATTATTTTATTAATAAAACCGTTTTTTTTTGTTTATTTTTTGGCACCTCACTTTTTGACTCCCTTTAGCATATAATTAATTTTGCTGCGTGTTTGATAAATGTTGATTATTCTCTCTCTCTCTCTCTCTCTCTCTCTCATCTCTCTCTCTCTCTCTCTCTCTCTCTGCTCTCTCTCTCTCTCTCTCTCTC
>JABUQX010033825.1:52500-57618 GCA_015478945.1 Trachelipus rathkii | reverse complement strand
ACGCGTTAAACATAATAGACTTTCTAATTAATTTTTCTTTTTTACTAAAGAATACCCCAGGCTATACCGCACCGATGGCGAGGAGTCGGGGTCTCTCGGCCTTCCGGGGGAACTACGGGGTAGGACTATTTCCCCCCCTGCGGGGAGGGTCTCCGGAACCCCCGCTCTTTGGTTTTGGGTGTCGCAGGGGTTCCTTCCGCCCCTCCCCTACGGGTATGAAAAACGTCCCCCCCCCTCTTTCCCCGGTCGGCTCGAGCCCCTACATTTCCCGTGTAATACCTTTTACAAATAAATATTAGCCTATGATAATTTCGCCCCAATAGAACAGGTAAAAAACAAAAAAAAAAAAAAAAAAACAAAAAAAAAAAAATTCATTTCGACCCATAGAGCATCTATTTATGTATCATAGAAGGCTACATGTGAAAAATTTTTTTTTTATCCGAGCTCCCGTATCCGTGTGGGCTGTTATCTTATAAATGTCCATATATTATATATATATAGTATAAATATATGATATATATATACTCTATATATACTATATATATATATATATATATATTGATAATATAATAGTATATATATTATTATATATATATATACTATATATATAAGTATATATATACGTATATAACAAGGATCGAGAATCCCCCCCCCCTCGGTATCACTTTAATCTGTGCATGTCAGGACAGTCATATGCAATTGCAAATCTGATAATTTTATTTTACCAAGTAACAGCCCAGCAAAAAATTCCTATTAGGATCCCATCCATTCCTATCTTAATTAAGATAGGAATTGGATAGGATCCTATAGGAAATTTTTTGCTGGGAAGAGACCCGATGAACGTATTTTAATATGAGCATGCCTGACGGCTGGTCTTATTTAAGCTTTCAATTTGGAGGGGAGTCTGCTCTCGCAACAAGGAAAGTAGCTAATTTTAGATGTAGTCTTACGTCTTGAAAGTCGATTTTCAGAGTTTATAGCTGATCGATTATTTATATTTGTCGTATATACTTTATTATTAAATGTTAAGGAATTACATAACTAAATTAATTACAATCCTGTGTTAAGGGAAGATAGTGCCGTGAGAGTATTCGATGTTATAAATGACTCAGTTCAATATAAGGAATATTCCTCATTTCTTTTAAGATAATCACCATGCTGAACTATTCATTATTTTGTTGAAATATTTTAAATTAATATAACTTAGCTATAAATAGAAGTGTGTTAGAGTTTCACGTTACGAGGAGAAAACAATTTGTAAGAGTGTTGGCCATTCCAAAGCCTGTTTATTATTATAGACCAATGTTCTTTTATTTGAATGACTAATTTTTATATTGAATCTTTAATCGAGGTGAAGCATTAATAATTTATTGACAATCACTATTATTGAATGTTAAATTTTAAGCAATTAATTCTAAGAAATAAACATATTAAGTAATTACTCTTTTTTATTCCACTGTTTTTGCATTTGGTAGTAGTAGCATATATATATTATATATATATATATATATATATATATATACTATATATATACTATATATCTATATATATATACATATATATATTATATATTATTATATAGCCTATTATATATATATTCATATATATTAGTTATATATATCATATATATGATTATATCTTATATATATATCTCATCATATATATAATATATAATATATATATATAGTAACTGTATATATTATATATATATAGTATATATTATATAGTATATATATATACTTTAAATTTTTTAAATTTAAATATATATATATAAATATATACATAATATTATTATATATATATATATTATATTATATTATATATATAGGTATATTTAGTATATTATAATATATATATATATATATTATTTTATATAAATATATAATATATTATATATATTGTATATATATATATTAGTATATATATATATATATATAATATATATATAAGATATATAGTATATATTATTCCTATTTGAATATATATTTTATATATATAAATATATATATATATATTTTATATATATATATATATATATATATATATATACGATAAGTACTATATATATATATATATATATTTTTATCTATATATTCTATATATATATACTATATATATACTAAATATATATATTATATTATATATATATTATAATAAGTTATATATATAGTATAATATTTATATATACATATATTAATATATATATATTAGTATATTATATATATATTTTCTTTATCCCTATTTTACATTGTCATCACCATTTTTACCTCCCACTCACTATGTGTTTTTTAGAAATTTAAAGACCCTTCTCCCAGAAATTCTACAATTTCTGTGTATAATTGTTCTATGTGGTTCAGAAGGACGGTTCTTTGTAGATCCGGATAACGTTGACTCAGGCGACTTGTGCAATTGAGCACCATGGGTGTCAACTAGAGAGAACATTTGCCCCGTTGGTCATCCAGAACCCTTTTTCCCGTCATCCGTCGCACTCTCTTAAAAGTCCACAGTCCAATACAAGTGAACAACTTTTGAATTCTCGCAAGAACCAGCAAATTATATTTACACATTTTAGAATCAGTATACATTAAACAATTACTGCCATCTCTAAACTCTATATGATATATACATATATATATATATATGTATAATATATATATATGATATATATATATAGTATAGTATATTATATATAATATATATATCAGTATATATATATATATACTTATAGTAAGAGTTATAGTATATATTACTGCCATCTCTAAAAATCGATATATATTTAGTATATATATATATATATACTATATATATGAAATATATTATATATAAATACATAGTATAGTATAATATATATATATATATATATTATACTATATATATATATATATATCATATATATATTATACTGGACACTCTCTAAACTCTGACATCATGCCTCAAGTGACAGCCAACGTGTCATATATATATATTTTCTATATATATTATATTTATATATATATTATATATAATATATATATATTATATATATATATATATATAGTTAGTTATAATATATATATGAAATGTTTGTAATGTTCTGTAAAGACATAATCCCTAATTTTTATGAAACTTCCATGACATGGTCGAAATTTTCAGAAATGGAAGAAGAAACGTTTAAAAATCTCTGGAAAATTGGCCTTGTTGAAAAAAGTTATGAAGTCTTCAAATTCGTGTTTACAACATTTAAAACGGTATCTTACTGCCATATTGCTCTTTTTTTAAACATTTCAGTTAAGCCTTAATTATGGTGTTAAACAATGTGTAATATTTAGAATCCCTTCAGGGTCTGAGGTGCTCGGGGGCGGAGGGGCCCCTTTTTAGAAAAAATGTTCATGTTGTCATTCATTTTTTATCGTGGGATCTAACAGATTTTATTAACTTTTGTCTAATAAAACATTTCTGGTCAAACATAGTTTTTGACATGTTGAATATTTGTCTGAACATTTTCAGTAAGTCTCATTGAAATGGACGAGAGGCGCTAGGATTAATAAGGTCCATGTTTCATTGGCTTATATAATTCTGAAGCAATATTTCAATATTTCATAGTTTTCCTAGCACTCATGGGTCGGGGTGTTATTAGGCGAACCCATAATAAACACAATATGGTGTGCTTTTCGTTCAGTCAACCACTAATTTTTTTTTTTCCATAATGATTTTTCCTAAAAGATCTAGTAGAATAATTGAACACAAAATTTTATTTAAAAACAACGCGATATATCATATAATATATATATATATAATATACATATATACTCATATATATAGAATATTATATAGTATAATATTTAATATATATATATAAATATATATATATATATATAATATTTATATATATATATATATATATATATATAGATTATATATATATATATATATACTATTATATATACTAGTATATTATATATATATATATATATTATATATATTATATATATATAATATATATTATATATACGGTATATATATATAATATATATATATTATATATATATATATAATATATATATATTATATTATATATATATATAGTATATATATATGATATATATTACTTTTACAAATATATTACTGTAAAATATAACTGATAGTATTAGTATATAATAGTAATAGTTATATTATATATTAATATATATATATTTTCTATCAAAATAATATATATATACATGTATATATATATATAATAATAATAGTATAAAATAGAAATAATAAAGTGACTATATATATATATCTAACATATATTTAAATATATATTATATATTATACTAGGTATATAATATACTATAAGTATAATAGTATAGTAATATATATACTGTAATATTATATATAATATAAATATATATAGTTTGATCTAAATTTAAATAATCTGTAGTATACTAAATCTATTTGTAGGAATTTTCCCTATGACTATTTTATTAGCAGAAAAACTTTGGTAACTGACAAAATTTAAATAGTTGAATTTCAATCTTAATTCAAGCCTAATATATATATATATATATATAGTAGTATATATATATATATTATATAATATATAATATATATTATATATATTTATATATATATATGAACTATCATATATATATATAATTTAGCTTTAGTATATAATTTACTGATAATTTATATATATAATAATATTGTAATATCATAATATATATATATTATATATATAGTATACTATTATATATATATATATATTAATAATATAATATATATTATATATATAGTATAATACTTTTCATATAACTACTGAAGAATCTTATGCTGAAGTATATATATTATATATATACTATATATATATATATATATATATATATATATATATATTATATATATAATATATATATATTATATATATAATATATATAGTAAATATAATATTAGTATATGTATATATATATATATACTATCATAATATATAGTATATATATATAATATAGTATATAATTATATGATATATATATTATATAATATATATACATATATATATATATATATTATATATAATGATTAATATATATATATATTAGTATATATAATATAATATCATAGTATATATATATAATATGATAATATATATTATATATA
>JABUQX010033825.1:45000-47500 GCA_015478945.1 Trachelipus rathkii | reverse complement strand
CCATTCTGAATTATTCCTTTATAAGTGCTTTTCCCACTTTTGCCTCCCGTTCCAAAGGTTCCAATGCGTCCACACTCGATGACAGTCGAATCATCAATAAATATACGTATATATACTATATAAATATATATATATATATATATATATATAGTATATGAGTTATACTATATATATTAGTATCATATATATATACTACCTATATAGTATTATTTAATATATATGAAAATGTTGTTGTAAATTGAATTGTAAGGCCAGAAAAACGTAATTTCATGGAATCTTACCATGAGAATGCATTAAAAATGAGTTGAAAGGAACAGAAAAACGTTTTAAAAATCCATCTGGAAGACATGAACCTTGAAAAAAAGTTAATTACAGTACTTCAAGTTTAGTAATTTAAAAAACATGTAACTATCTTACTTCACAGTACTTTTCTTTAGTTTAAATTTTTAAAAACTGTATCATGGTGATGAAACTATTTAATTATTTCAAGTGCACCTCACGGGTCGGGTGCTAAAGGAAGCGGAGAGTCCTCTTTAGCAAAATGATCGTGTGTCATGCATTTGCATCGTGGATTCCAATAAAATTTTATTAACTTATTTTAACTAAACTGTTCATGCCAAATCTATTTTTAGATACTTACGCAATATTTTTCGGACATTTTCAGAGTTTCATTGACAACATGAAGAGGAGGCGCTAGGAGTTAATAGAGGGTCCATATTTTATTGCTCTTATGACTTCTGAGCAATATTTCCAACTTTTCATAGATTGGGTGGGTCAGCACCTCATGGGTCAGTGGTCTTCGGAGACGAACCACCAGAAGGAAACAAAATGGTTTGATGTGCCAATGATCCATTTAAACCAACTAAAAATGTATCTACCACAATTACTGATTCCGAAAGATTTGAGTTAGTTAGTCTATTATTTTATTATTATTATTATTATCATGAGTTATTATTATTTTATCTTATTATTATTGATTATTATTATGTATTATGTTTTTCTATGTATTATATATTATTAATATATATTTGATATTATTACTGTTAACCAGTATCATTAATATATTTTTTTATTTTTATTATTAATTATTATTAGTTATTTTGTAATTAATTTTGAGAGTAATAAAAAAATTAACATATCTATGTGGCTTTGCTGAAAATATTTTATCAAAAGAAATTGATAGACATAAATATATTTGAAAAAATCAAAAATTTACAAGTAACTTGAAAAAAACGAAATTAGTTGAAAAAAAAAATGAAAAATATATTTTACAATTTATGAAAAGAAATTTAAATTTAGGGAAAATATTTCTGTAAAAGTAATTAAGTAATATTTCTATTTTATTAAATATATAAATAAAAAAATTACAATTAGAAAAATTTACAGACCAGAATTGATCAACGTAATTTTTATTGTAAAACCATTATTTTAGATAGACATTGGCATTATATAATGAATTTTGAGTTGGAATAAACTATTAAGTATACTATATATATATATATATATAATCATATATATATATATATATACATATATTATATATATAATACGATATATATATATTATACTGATATATATATATCGTATAATATAATATATATATAATATATATTATACTAATATATTATATATACTAGTATATATATATATAGTAGTATATAAATGTAGACAAGATAATTGAGGAATGATATGTAGTTAAATCACTGTGGTTAAATATTATAAAATATGTGGAAGGAGAGGTGATGGTGACGGCGAAGGAAATAAATGAGAGATGGACTATATATTTTGAGTCTTTGCTGAACGGGAAGAGTGAAGAGTGCTGGGAGAAGGGGATATTTGGTGATACAAGAGGTGGAGGAGGAGGAGGAGAATTAGGAGGAGTTTACGGAGCAACATTTCGAGGAGGCTGTTGCGAGCATAAAAAACGGGAAGGCGCCTGGTGAGAGAGGATGGTATGAGTATAGATATGATGAGGGGAAGCGATTGACAAGCAAGAATGTATATACTAAAGTTGCTGAATAGGTACTGGAGGAGTGGGGTAGTGCCGAAGGAGTGGGGAAGAACGTTAATAGTGCTGATATAAGGGAAAGAGACATCTGGTGTTTGTGAATATTACAGGGGCATATCCCTAATAAACAATATAGTAAAGATATTTGAAAGAGTGATAGAGAGAAGACTGAGAGGGATGATTGGAGCAAGGTTGGGAGAGGAGCAGCATGGGTACAGAAATAATAGGAAAATAGCCGATCTGGTATTTAGTTTAAGACATATTGTAGGGAAGACGTGGGAATTCTAAGTTAAGTTGAGCTTGGCTTTCGTGGATTTACAAAAACGTCTTTGATTCGATACCAAAAGATAGGTTATTGGGATGTCTGGAGGGGGAATATTTAGTTTCGGGGAGAATCATAAGCCCAATTAGGAGCTTCTACGAGAAATGTTTATGCAAGGTGGGGATGGGACACTAGAGTATGAGGAAATGGGTTTCAAGCGGATGTCCGGC
>JABUQX010033825.1:7500-40000 GCA_015478945.1 Trachelipus rathkii | reverse complement strand
TTCAAGCAACTTTTAGTATAATATCATTCTTGATTTGTCAACTCGCTTCCCCTCACCATCTCACTTATACTCATTACCATCCTCTCCTCACCAGTGGCGCCGTTCCCTGTTTTTTCATATACCTAGCTTACGCAGCTCTACAGCCCTCTCCGAAATTGGTTGCTCCCGTAGACAATTCCTCATCCTCCCTTTCCACGCATCTCTCCTCCTTTTTGTTCTGGTCCCTGGTACTCACAAAATATTACCACCTTCTCAACAGCACTCATTAATCTCTTCCCATTCAGCAAAGACTCCAAATGTTTAGTCCAGCAATATCTCATATATTTCCTCCACAATATTATATATAAAATATTTAACCACAGTGATATTAACTACATATCAATTCCATCAATTCTTATTACTACATCTACCTAAAAAGTACTCTCGTAGGTTACTACTAGATATACTATATAGCCATTATATAATTATAAATATATGATATATAGATATAAGTGCAGTTACTCACGTACTATCACCTGAAATTATACTGTAGATTATATTACACATAATCGTACTACTAGATCTAGCTAATATATAAATATACTCATACATAAATATAATTATATATAATATGGCATGAATTACAAATAATATTAAGTCTGTGCAAAGGTCTATTTTACATCCAGTATACAATTTAAGGGACACTGCCACTTTAAGGCCAATTTAGGCAACTCAAAGGTTGAATTTACACAATTTAGGATAATTTTCTTCTTTCATCTTCCGCAAATAAATGGGAATTATTAAAATTTCCTTTCTTTTTTAAGATTTATAATTAGATATTATTGCTTTAGCGGTTAATGTTTACGAATATTACTGCATTGGCAGCAAGAAATTGTACATACGAAAATTTGCTTAGATAAATATTTGAGAATTATTATGTAATTACAATAATAATATATATATATATATATAATATATAATATACTATATATATATATATATATATATATATATCCTGTGGGAATCGAATCCAGGCTCTCGAAGCGATTTGACCACAAGACCAACGATGAGCCAGAAGGAAAATCAACCTTCGAAAAATACTTACTTTCCAAAGAAAGGGAAGTATGCTTCCAAGCATACGTTACTCTATTTTTTTTTTTTTAAATTCTCACGAGTATGGTTCAAGTCTCGGATCCGTAAGTCATTTTCAGGTAACATGCATTATTCAAACATTTTTTAACATACAAAGTATAAATTCACTACGAAGAATGATATTCATCATATTCAAAATAATCGAAAATATTTTCATCTTTTTATTCGATTTTGAATTTTATTTGTTTATTGAACTCTTATAGGCATAAGGAGTTCAAGGCAAGTGTATTTATTAACTTGTTTTTGTAACGATGTGACGGGAAGGCAAGCACATTTTTGTTGTGAAGAGTAAAGATAACACTGACTAATTCAATCTAACAATGTCCATATATATATTAATAATATATATATATATATATATATATATATATATATATATATATATTATATATATATATATATATATATATATATTATATATATATATATATATATATATATATGTCAGCATCCCGAAAAGACACATGCATTTAAAAAAAAAGCTATAAAAAGCTAACACGAAAATAAATATTATTTTATTTAATCAGGAGACATTTTTACCCATGAAATTAAAAAATAAATAAAAAAATAACGGTTTTTAAAAATTTAAAATTTTTCAAAATGCTGGGAAAAATTACGTGTTTTGAGAATACGAAGAAGCTCGAGTACTTCCGAGGGAGTTCGCAAACTTGGCGAGGGGAACTCTTTTTTTGTAACTAAGATATCACCACGGGTAAACAACTTTGCTTAAAAAAAAGGATTCTCGGCCTATCGGAGGACGACGGGGACCTCGTCCCCCCCCTTTCGTCGGCTCGAACCCCCTAAAAAGGGAGAATAAAAAGAAAAAAAATAAGCATTTTCTACCAGAGAAAATAAAAAAAACACGATTTGGCATCTTGCTCTGCGTATTACTGCAGGAATGGAAGGTTGATGACAGCATACGCTTGCCAGACCTAAGATTATACTAATTTTAAGGTGTTATTAATAAATATTTAGAATAAATAATTTTTTTCTTTTAAGGTTTCATCATGAAATTGGTTGCTTAAATCAAAAATGTTAATTTATTTCCTGCAGAGTGTTATAGTTTAAAGTTGACATGCATGTTGACTTTCGGGATGCTGGCATATATATATACAAATATATTATTATTATTATAATATAATATTATATTTATTATACACATATTATATGTTATATATATATTTAATATGATTTATTACATTTTATATTTAATTTTCCACATACTATTATATCATTTTTTATTAATAATAATATCATATATATATATAATTATTTAATATAATATTTATATATATATTAATTATATATATTATAGATTATTATATATATAAAATTTCAAATATCACTCTCAGGAACACAGCCCTACATAGAATTATCACATAGTAGTGACCTCAACCATATATCACATCCTCAACATCTCATCCTGTATTCTCCGCTCCATCACCGTCTGGTCCTCATCTTCTCTTTCATCTACGCAAGGCAAACCATTATATAGTAAATAATTATGGTGGTATGATGAACCAATAAATATTACTAACCAGAATAAAACTGACAACCAAGCACCACCCTTGTCCACTCACCAAATGTCTATCCTCAATAATCACCTCCCTACATACACTAACATGATAACTTAATAATTCCCCCCTTATACTTACACCATCTAAATTCTTATATACAACACTTACAATATATGTTAAATTATCTCCATCCGCCCCTTACCTAAATAGTCATGGATATATATACAATCCATACCTCCAATCTTAATAACCCTAAACATAACTAATACTTCAAAACTGCCCAAATAATCAATCTACTAAACACCCCCTCCCAAAACTCTTCCCATAGAGAGAACGCTAGTCCAGAAGAGCCATAAATTACCTCAGCCCTAGGAGCAGTCAGAGTCATAATCTCTCACCAAAAACTCATGTACAATATATATAAATTATAGATTGAAAATACCATTACAATTACTACCTTATCCCCATCAACTATATTGCACCCACAGATCTACTCATAACCGCATCGATATCGACAACACAATTTTAAGCTATGTACCTCTATATCTGAAGAGTGACTCCCTATGTCTATCACCTCTGACACCGACCCACCTGACGCACGAAACCATTCTTGACTTAATATCCCTCCTAACACCGAAATCCCTGTTGCAACCGGATCGGTAGAGCTGCCTAGTTCAAATAGAAGCCACACGAATGATGTGATTGTATTTCCAGAATTAAGGTATTTGAGTTGACCTAAAGCACGGCCTAGAAGTAGATAGATATTAGAATATTATTATAATTTTAAGTATAGCAAAGCGACAACAAATTTTTTAAGAAAGATAATTAATAAGCAGAAAATAACAAGGTTGATGGTAGCTAAAAATCGTGTGTTATTTATTTATTTTTGTTTCTATTTCTTTTTTTCTTTTTTACTATTCATTGCGTTCCTCATTATCTCATTCTGTTCAGTTTTTCTCAACTTTTCTCTAAACCACTCAAAATAAATAAGTAATAATAATAATAACTTATAATTATCGGTTTCGCTCCAGAAAGCTATTGTAATATTGCCTGTTATGAAATGGATATTTGTGGTTATGAGTATATTGAATGAGCCTAATACTCGTAAATTGTACGAATAAGAAATGAGTTTTAAAAGAAAAGATTTTTACTGAAAGTAATTGTAAATGATTTTAAATTTTAACTGCTTATTTATTCACCTTAATTTGCGCTGATAGGTTAGAAATAATTAGCATTTTAAAGATAACAAATATAAAATGAAAATATTTCTTGAAAATTAAAGATATGAAAGGCAGAAAGAAAGAACTCTATAAATGTTTTTGGAATTTTCTAATGCAAAATTTACTATCTGCCATGCATTTGAAACTATAGCTTTAAGTTATTGAGCGAGTCGATTTATACGAAACATGGATTGTTTTCAGTAGGATTTTGAATTCTAATTAAAGGAATAGCTATTGATTGGAGAACTTTTAATACTATTTTGGTAAGCAGGAAATCTGCGATAAATGTGATGGAAAATCTGTTTGCCGACAGTTAGTATATTTAATATATGCGTAATGTTTGATAGCATAGTTTAATCATCTTTCCGTTTACGTGTATGTTATCATTCTCATAACGAATCCTTTTTTGTGGCTTGTCTTGCTATTTGCTTATGTGATAAGATTGACCTCTCATATGTTTTATCAACTTAGATGTTGACACAGTCAGACTCAAAGGTTTATATTCGAATTATAAAGACGTTGTACTATCCTTATTTAATAGAATTTGTGAGTAGTTTTCTATAAAGGAGTAAATTATATCATAAAAAAAATCAAAGCATCATGATTTTTTAGCCCTGGTGTGAGAATAGTAGTTTAAAATTCTCACAAGTAGTATGTTAGTAGTGGTACCTCGGGCTACGACGGTAATCCGTTCCTGAAAGTCCGCCGTGAACCGAAAACGTCCTAACCAGAGACGAATTTTCCCCTTAAGGAATAATAGGAAATGAAATATTACCTAAAAATTAATTTAAAAAAAGAAAATAGCTGTTTAAACAATAAAAGAAACCTAATTGAAATAAATGATAATTAAACTGCACTTTACATTTGTTGAGGACTCTTGTTGGAGTATGGAAGATGGTGAGAGGGGAGGGAGGAGGAGAGGTTACTGTTTGGAAGGATACCCCCCTGCATAAAGACTTCAGGTAGCAAGTCCACCTTTGTGGTTTGTTCCCTTTTCCGTTTTCTATCACCGGACTCACTGATTTCCTCCCTTATTACAAATCTGTCCAGTGAGGTTTGCTTTTGCCTTTTCATAATTTTTCGGAAATGAGTCAAGGCATGACCATTAAACATGTTTATGACCAGCCTGCTACAGCTTTTTGTTTAAATGGTATTTCTCCACAAAACAATGCACTTCTCCCCACACAGCATAGATTTCCTTAATTTTTGAGGAACTGACATCTTCCCCTGTCTCCTCCTCCTTCCTTTGAAGTCATTTTTTCAGCTGCTCCTGCTGAAGATCCAGGAGTTCGTCGGTAATTAGCTCTTCTCTTTGATTCTAAAACAACTTAACATCACCGTCACTAACTTCCAGCCCCATGGACTTCCTCAGGGAAACGATATCTTCAACAATAGGCACTGTTTCCTGCTCAAAGGCTTCAAAACCCTTTCCTAAATTTCCTAGATTCCATCCACAGTTTCTTCCAGGCAGAGATCAATGACCTAGAAGTCACTCCCTTCCCACCACAGGCTTTGTCTGAGTTAGCTCTGTGTCATTAGTCACCTGGAAACATCTTTGGAATAGAGCCTTCGTTTACAGCTTTTTAAAATTAGAGATAGACTTGCTGGTCCATGGGCTAAATGAAAGGATGAGTGTCAGGGCAAAAACTTGATTGTTATCTAACTAAACTCCTCCAGGATCTGGTCCTCAAGCCTGGAAGAGGAGCAGAAGCATTGTCCGTTACCAGAAGGCATTGGTGGAAAATTGATTTGTAAGAGTTTTTTTTACAGCAGGGCCAGCACTACATTTACCCACTCAATAAAGAATTGCCTATTTTCCCAGGCTTTAGCATTAGCCTTCCACATCACTTTTAATTTGCTTTTTATTGCATTATATTTTTTAAATACCTTCAAATTTTCCGAGTGTTACACCAGCAAAGGCTTCACCTTACAATCTTCACTCGCATTTGCACTCAATAAGAGGATTAGCCCATCCTTCATAAGCATGCGTCCCGGTATTGTAACCTCCTTGGTTATATATGTCCTTTTTGGCAGTTTCTTCCAAAAGAGGCCTGTTTCATCGCAATTGGACACTTGTTTGTGAAGGAATCCCTCAGCCTCGACGAATTCATTGAATTCAGTCGCATAATTTTCAGCCACTTGTCTGAACTGGCAGCCTCCTTATTCTTCACAACACTACAAATACCACTCCTCTCTAAATTTCTCAAACCAGCCTCTGCTGGACTTAAACACCAAATGTAACTGTCTTGCCTTTTCACCAATTTTCTCTCACACACACTATCCTCCTTCAACTCTTTATCGCTTGTCCTTATCAGTAACAATTTATCTAACTCTTCCATCATTTGACCTCTCTCAATATCAGCTGCTTTAATTTTATCCTTTTCCTTTAGGAAGATACTGATAGTTGAATGCGACCTCTCATATGTTCGCGCAAGATCCGCCACGCGAACACAATTTACAGCTTTTGCAATCACTTCTTTCTTAAACTCTATGGTAGCTTTTTATACAATCCTTTTCTTTGGGCTTTAACGACTCACTTTATTAGACCCCATGATGGCTAATATGATAGCTAAAATGGCACTGCAACACTAAAAAAAAAAAATGATGTTTATAACGATCACTGCGAGAAATGCTAACATAAGGAGATAATGCAGGCAAAATGACCTAGTCACACAGAATCGGCTCTTCTTGCTGAAGGGACGTGGCGTGAGCGTACGCGTGAAATTCGTATCGACGAATCCCGAGACCACTGTCGTAGCAAGAGACAGATTCCCGGTCGAGAAAGTCGCCGTAACCCGAATATGGTGAAGGCGGTCGTAGCCCGAGGTACCACTGTTATTTAGATACTCCAAACTGAAAATTTTGCCTGTTGGTTGTTGGTTTATTCCTCTGTTTGGATTTTCGCTTATTTTGATTAATTCGCATAGAACAAAATCATATGTTCGATTTTCACAAAAATTCTCAATAGGAAAGATGAAGAAGGGACATTCAATGACGAAGATATCTCACATTATCCCAAAGGAGTGTGTAATTATATATATATATATATATATATATATAATATAAATATTATAATTCTATATATGTTATAAACTAAAAAAAAAAACTACCTTTTAACGTGCTTTATCTCTCAGAGGGTAACACGGGGGACCACAGGAAATCGAACTTTAAGGCCTGCTTCTCGCGATAATGGACCCGCTCTCAGAGCCACAAGTGGGTTTCGCTATCAGAATTAATTACCTATTCTTGGCAGCGCGTTCCCACCGCGTGCGTATAGAGTGGAACAATCATTCGCAACTGCCTGCGTACGGTGCAGGTAAGGAATTATGAAGGCCAGTCGTCCTCTGGTCATGAAATTGGATTTGTCCTCGGGTGTTTTGGTGACATGCAACCTCCTGCGCGCAACGAGGCTTTTTTGTATATATATATTTATATATATATATATATATATATATGAAGTTATTATATATATATATATATATATATATAGTTGATATATATATTATATAAAATATATGTAGTATAATAATATATATATATTGGTATATATATATATATAAGATATATATATATATATATATATTGATATGTATATATAATTATATTATATAGTCTTTACCTTCCTCCTTTCACCAGACTGGGGGTGAGGTGCGCAATATATATCGGAAGGAGAAAAATCAGTAGAAGTGCATAATGAAAGTCGAAAGGAAAGCAGCACCCCATCCTACCATTCCCCCTCATTCCATTTCAAGTGAAAGGCCCGTTCGCAGCCAGAGAAAAAATGTTACGCTTAAGGCGAGATTGCCTCAGCTGGTATCTCGTCACAATGTAAAGGATTCTTGCGCATGCTATTTACCAGGCCCAACAACCATAACCACTCATAAAACCTCGGATATTCCCTCCTATTATGCACCTTTCTTCTCGCCTCTGAAAAACTCACATTCCTTACTGACTCAATCCAAAGCCTAGATTTTCTTCACATCCCAGGTTGTCAATTCCCAGCACTCTCACCCAGGGTTGTGGAGTCGGTTCAAATGGAAGAAGTTTTAACAACCGACTCCGGACTCCTACTCCGACTCCACCCTCTTCAAAATTACCGGACTACCGGGACGCGGACCTCCTCACCACCAAAGAAGAGACCGACTCCGACTCTCATCCTTTTGGGGTAGAAGAATTGGCCGAATTCTCTCACGCACCTACCGAATCGTCATTTTGAAAATTACCAGATTCCGTATCCCACCCTTTCTCACAAATGGAACAGATTGAACCGCACTTCCGATTCCACCCTTTTCTCGAAAAGAGTATTGACGTGGACTCACGGACTTCAACTCCTTCTCTTCAAAAACTAGAACACAGAGTCTCCCGTGCATGCTCGACTCAACAAAAGTCACTGCTCCAAGTTGCCCACCAATGTGAGCACAGGAATAAACCGTAGGACACTTAACCAAGAACAGTGTCGCCCCCACACCCTTGCGAAAATAAGGACCATCACTGAGCTACTCTGGCACTTTGACCATAACCATCTTATTGTGACGTCCATGACAGCCTTCCGTAATAATAAAGTTCTCTCTTCAACCCTGCTCATCGAAACGAATGTTGCCCTTCACATGGCCCCCAACAACTTGTGTGGACCAGGACACATTCAGATTCTTGCTGAATTTTATCAAGTTGATCTATGACCCCCAAAGTAAAAAAAATACCTATCCCACAACACTCCCGGCCCCTTGTAAGAGGGCATAATGCCGCGTTGGGGTACGGTTTGAGTACTTAAAAACCGTCGGAGGGATTATGTTTTACACTCCTCTCAGATCTATGGAGTCCCATTCGTTCCGTTCCACACCCTATAGGTGGTTACGACTGGTAGCGTATACATTAAACACCTTACCTAGAGAAGTTCCCCTCCGAATGAGGGCGTGCCCATGGAACTAGGTAACAAACATGTAGTCGGCCTATTATGCCCTAGAAAAGAAAATCCCCCCGCTCAGCGTGCAAATAGCAGCAAGATGCCTCACGCTTCCTCTTGTATTCACTAAAGGAATAAGGATTTATTGTGTTGCACCAACCAACCTTCCTATCATTCACGGATACATTACCTACCGTAGACAAGTTTTACACCTCTGCCAGCAATTTGTGACATTACTGTTTTTCTGTTTTCATCCAACTATAGCCTAAATACGGGTTTAAATTCGTGTGATACTCTCGCTTCCAATTGCTTTCTCCAGAGGTGTCAACTTTATTGGGTTATATCACACCGCTTACGACGACTCTATCCTCAGGTCAAGTTACCAGATAGTTTTTCCCCTTCCACTCTCGCTTCCACTCTACATTTATTTTTTCAAACGCACCTACCTTTGTAGGCCAGGCTTCTGCGCCCCCCCTGTCTCGGAAAGTCCG
This sequence comes from Trachelipus rathkii, assembly GCA_015478945.1. Taxonomy (NCBI): domain Eukaryota; kingdom Metazoa; phylum Arthropoda; class Malacostraca; order Isopoda; family Trachelipodidae; genus Trachelipus; species Trachelipus rathkii. Next base: position 30,738 of record JABUQX010033825.1, on the reverse strand, counting down.
CGCTCCTACGCAATCTGGGCTGATCTTCAAATTACAGAGACTTTAGCTTATCAGTACCCTTCTCCTTGGCAGGAACAACACAGAGCTAATTCGCCAATTCATAAGTGTACAATAAACAGTTCACCCCTCACTCTCGTCCATTCACCATCAGTAACACCTTTCCCTACTGTCCCTAGTCTCTTATTTGATCCACTAATCATAGTCATACCTTCTTCTTCCTGAAATTCACATGGAAGAATAGATGCTGGACCGAAAAGTCAGTTCATTAATGACCTCGAACGCAAAGGGATCCGACCCACTTACAACATCCCTGTCGAACTTTAATAGTCTTATTATTTATTATTATTATTATTTTATCCTATTCCATTATTATTATTATTGTTAGTATAAACCATTCACTTTCCACTCCATTTATTCATACACACTCTTCACTTTCAACGTACATACATATATATTTTTGATTCCATTCAGAAGCCTACCCCCAACTACTCCATATATCATTAACACCTGCCACAGAGCTTCCTTATTAATTCTGTCATACGTTTGTTGCAATTCCATATAACCTAAATACAGTTTATTCTTCTCTCATTTTCTCAATTTTTTGTTTCGATCTGGAGATTTGATCTACGCTTCCTTTACCACTCACTTCTAAATGCACGATGTTCTTCGCCAATCAGTCCCTCAGCACTCTTCAACCAAAATACTAGCATATATCTTCCCCACAGCACTCAATAAACTAATTCCATTATAGCTCCTGCAGAGCCCCGTTTCTCCCTTACCCTTATAAGGGTACTATTACTGCTCTCCTCCAATCCTTCAGAACTATACTCTCCACAAACTCTTTGTTCCACAACTTCCATATCCAGTCAATCACAATTTTGACCTCTCTTGACATTTCACCAGTAATTCCATGTATACTTGCGGATTTAACATTGTTCAGCTTTCTCATTCTACCTATTACCCCCTCCCTAGTAATAACCTCATCCACAAAATACCTATTTCTTCTTACAGCATCAAACCTACAAACATTCACTTTCACATCTTCATCTCTGCCAATGTTATGCAGATTTCTGAAATGTTCTGTCTACGCTCTCCTCACATCCATTTCATCAATCATGAGAGTACGTAGCATACAAATTTGATCCATGGTTATTACCTCATTCCTGTGGAGAGAGATGTGACAAAGACCTAAGACCTTCTTGTGGTCATTCCTGTACCCTTTTCTTGAAAGAAGAGCCCCCCGTCACCCGGTTTACTATCCTATGACAGCTGTTCATCGCTACCTTTCCTTATAAGTCCCCATACAGCCTCCCTTCCAAACTGTCCATTTACTTTTTTTTTGGTATATATCTCGAGGTGACGTATGTGCAAAATAACGTCCCTCAAAAAATTGCCGTCTCCTTTTTTCTCCGTTATGTATTTCCAGTTCACGCGCTGTTCCGTTTGAGACCTCATTAACTGGCTTTTAGCACATTTAAAGTGGGCGCGCTGCTTGTTTTATACCGTTTAACCGTTGTGCCATCAATCGCTTGCGGGTTGAACAGTAATGGCTCCCTCCCTACTCCTGAACATTAGGTTCTACTCTATATATGCCCTTACTCTTAGTTTATTTGGTGTAATCACATTCGAATTACCTACTGAAGCAATCTACTGTTTTCTCTAACTTCCTTGAAGTAGCTATTTGCCCGTGAGGGGGAAATCTCACCTAGAAAATGTCCCTGTCCTGTGAGAACAGTAGGAATATTGCCGTACGGTGGAAACTAGATGGATGCCACACTTCAATGAAATAGGGCTAGCCCAGAGAGGGGTGACTATCCCTACCGAGAAGAAATTTTTCATTATTCCCCACTCCAGAGTAAAAGCAGGCTTTTCGTGGAGTGTACTGTGTAGATTATCTTATCCTATGGAGAAGTGCCCCGTGGTTACACAGTTTTTAAAAAGGACTTAGAGCTTTTTTATTACGACCCGTAGATTGCATACCTTCACATACTTTTTCTAACCTAGAGAATGCCCCTGTCTACTAACTTCAATAGGCGTCCTTGCCCGTTGAGGTGTAGGATTCATTAACTTATACCGTAACGTCACTCTTGAAATACCTCCCCTTCTAGCCCAACTTTTATGGCTCCTGGTATTTCCTTGTTTAGCTGTTGCGATTACTGATCCTCAGATCCATTCTCCCACTTAACTTATTTTACATATAAAAAGAACAATTCCACTTTTAATGCATTTATATGATGTAGGCTTAATTTCCCATCTTCAACCTCCTGTTGCAGGTGTGACTTGGATACCTTTAGAGAATGATTTCCTCATCCACCTTTCGCATCACATTCAATTCTTCAAATGGAGATCCATTCTAACCAAGCCACAAAAGTGAATCAGAGTGCGATGTAACTATTTATTCACCCTTTACAAGAAGTTCCCACCCTAATGGGCTAGCCCGTAGGTGTAATGTACTAGAGAAGTTCCCCCGCCTCTGGAATAGGACTAGGCCCGTGGGTGTAAAACCTAATAGTTCCCCCCTCCCAATAGGCTATTCCCGTGAGGTGTGAATTTACTAGAGAAGTTCCAGTTTCCCTCCTTGAATAGGATATGCCCGTGAGGTGTGTATACTAGAGAAGTTCCCCTCGAATAGGGCTATGCCGTGAGGTGTGAATACCTAGAGAAGTTCCCACCTTGAATAGCCTATGCCTGTGAGGTGTGAATATATAGAGAGTCCCTCATTGAAAGGGCAATGCTGAGGTTGATTATATAGAGAAAGTTTCCCTTCGACTCACCCTATGTAATAGGCTTGACCTATGGCCACCCCGTGCCAAAAGGCTCTATGCGTGAACGTACCTTAGGAGGAAAAGTTTCCCTCACTATGTTGCTTATGCCGTGATTCACTGTGAGGTGTGATACCTAGAGAATTTCCCCGTCCTTGAAATTTCTATGCCTGAGGGTGTAAATTACTAGAGAAGTTCCCCTCCTTGAACAGAGCTTATGCCCGTATAGTGTGAATTACCTAAGAAGTTTCCCCTTCTTGAATAGGGGCTATGCCCCGTTGAGGTCGGTGGTAATTACCTGAAGATAGTTCCCATGCCCATATTGAACTTGTAAAGAGTACTCTTGGTGGCTATGCCCGTGAGGTTCGAATTACCTTAAAAAATCCCCTTCCTGTGAGTATTAGGGCTGCTCATCCCGTGAGCGTCGGTGAATTATACCTAGAGAAGTCCACCTCACCTTGAAGAAATAGGCTTAGTCCAATGAGGGGCGTGTGGAATTACCTAGAGAAGGTTTCCACTCCTTGAATTATCTAGAAGGCTATGCCCTAATTAGACATACGCTCTTCCTCCTCACAGATAATTAAACAGTCTTTGTGCACTACAACCATTACCTATTCGGTACGCATTTATCGTCCTATGCCAAACTTTCCTCTGTAATAAAGGGCATGCCCCGTAAGGTGTTGAATTATACCTTAGAGAAGTTCAGCTCCTTTGAATAGGGCTATGCCCGGAGGCCGGTGAATTAACTTAGGATGGAACCTGTAGTTCCCTCTTACACTCATGTCCCTTTTTAATTCCTGATCATCGTATCCATCTATCCAAGTCACACGTAACACAATCAATCTTGAGGCCCCTTACTCATTCCGATCGTGACGGCTTGAATCCATAACCAAGCATTCAGATATACCTTTTATACCGGCGAAGATGAAATCTCCTCTACCCTGTATAGTGGTCCCCCTATTAGCAGGCTCTCCCTCTCAAGAGTGAGGTGGGTGCCAATTTAATAGTCACCTAAACCAAACTTGAAGCTTGAGCTTTATTCTCCACAAACTTAAGTTTAAAAACCTTTAGTATCATCTAGTGGTAACGATCACGACAAAGGACAAACCTCCTATCCACCCAGAGTGCTTGGAGTTATGCCGACATAGAAGTCAATGACCCCAATTCAGGAGAAATACGGCAACTCTCCTCCTCTCCCCTTTCCGTGAATAGGCCTATGCCCCTTTTCTCATTTCACGTGATCCTTGCGCACTTCCAGCCCTCAGACACGTAGTATTCACCATCCACTTACCAGACCAACGTTATCACTTCATCTCTCTCTCCCTTCCTTTTATGATCTATATGCAGGTAGGTCGTAATTGGAGTACCTGAAAAAATAGAGTTGGAATGATTACCTAGGAGTTCCCCCCTTGAATAGGGCTATGCTCCGTGAGGTGTTGAAATGTCGCTATGAGCAAGTCATTTCTTAACTCCCTTGAATAATTAAGTTGTGGGCTATGCCCGTGAGTGTGTTGAATTGCTCTTTTAGGACGTCCCCTCCTTGAATTAGGTGGCATGTGGTTGCCCCTGGTGATAGGGTTGAATATGATTACCCCTTTATTGAAGAGAGGAAGGTCCTCACTTCCCACGTTTCCTTTTGTAATAGAGAAAGAGATCTGATGGGACCTCCCTACTCTCTGGTCGCAAGGGACTGGTTAACATTTGGTCACTGAGTGTTCGAAATAGAGCCTTTAGTGGATCATGGGCATAAGATAATACGCCTTTCTCGTCCCCAATTCATGTTGAAGGTAGGGCGATGCGCTCCAGTGGATGTGGCTTAAGATACCTAGAGAAGTTCCCTCTCCGTGAATTATTTACTGGGTAGCCCTTGTCATTGCCCCTGATACGACTCTCTCGTTCTCTCTCCTCGTTTCTCGATCTACTCCTCTCTCTAGTCTGACCTAAGAAAGCTTCCCTCCCATTGCTCAAAGCCTTCTGTGCTCCTCAGTGACTCATCAGTTGTGTGATCATCTACCAACAGTCTCCTCAGCTGCAATAGTCTCTCCTCTCCTCTCTCCTCCTCCTCCTCTCTCTCTTCTCCTCTCCATCTTTCTGTCTCTCTTCTCTCTCTCCTCCCTCTCTCTCTCATCTCTCTCTCTGATTTCATCCTCTCTCTCTTCTCTCCTTCCTCTCTCTCTCTCTCCTCTCTTCCTCTTGCGATCTATCTCTCTATCTCTCTTCTCTCTATCTCTCTAGTCTCTGTCGTGAGTACTCTATCTCTATTATCTCCTATTCTAAGTCATCGTATCTCTATCTCTAGATCTTTCTTCTCCTCCTCTCTTCTTCTTCTTCTCCTCATCTCATCTCTTCTCTCTCTCTCTCGTCTGCCGGTTCTTCTCTCGTCTCCTCTCTCTCTCTTCTCTCGTCTTCGTCATATATATAGAAACGTGCGTGTTTTCGTGGAGAATATTTCGAGTGTATTCACATTACCTTATATAATTCGAAAGCTGTACCAAAAGGCCTCCCCTTCGCACTGATAAGAGACAAAAATTTTATGTTAGTCTTATTGCCGTTCGTTGCAGAAAATGTGCGATATATATATATATATAGGACTAATGCTACTGTTTATAGTATATATAGGTATAGTTATTAAAATACCTTAGAGTATAATTCCTTCTACCTGATAATATGACTATCCTATATACTTAATAGTATAGTGATTACTATTATATATATATATTATTTGTAATTTAAATTATTATTTTATATATATATATTTAGTGGATATAATATTTTTTTGAGATATATATATTATTATACCCCTTACTCATAGAACTTATATAACTATATAAATGATATTAATGCTATATCTATATATATATCTACCGCTAGTGAGTATTATATATATTATGGTAGAAATACCGAAGATAATGAAAGCTCTATATATATCCTCATGTAAAATGAGGCTCACTAATGACCTAGTGAGTTATAGTAATATATAACCTATAAGATAATATCCCCTTCTACTGGATAAATTTATAAGTATATAGCCAGTAAATTAATCTCCATTATATATTATATATATATATATATATATATATATATATATATAATAGCCGCCCTTAAAGTTCGATTTCTGTAGTCCCCCCGTGTTTACCCTGCATAGGGGTGGAGTTATAAGCACGGTTAAAAGGTAGTTTTTGTTATGTTTGATTATATATAATATATTACCTAAGAGATAAGTTATATCTACTCACTCCGATAATTGAATAGGGCTATGACTACCTTGAGGTTATACTGGAGAATTATCTTAAGAGAATATCTACCCCTCTATATATTGATAATTAAGGTAGGTGTGAGCTATGCCGTACCGTGATAGGTTATAGTGATTAATTACTAGAAGAAGTTCCCCTTTTATATCCGAAGTTAATATAATCATATGCTACTCACATAATAGTCTTGTCAAGTGAGTTATAATGGTGATTAAATACCTAGTAAAAGTTTACCTCTCATTATACCTCTTATATATCTTATTGTAAATAACGGTACTATTATATAATATGCCTAGTGTAATATTAGTATGTGAATTATTACCTAAGAGAAGTTCCCCTCCATTTAAATAATAGTATTGACTTATGCGTTAGATATATAGGTTAGTTTAGAATTTATCGACCTAGAGAAGTTCTCCTACTTCTTATTAATGATGCAGGTCTTATGCCTACCTTAATAGTGATTTAATATGAAGAATTTACATAGTTGCATTTGCAAACTACGCTGTAGTACACGAGTGATTGAGTTGAGCGTTCTCATATTTCTTCTTACTCAATTGTTAGATTTAAATTGGTTTGAAAAATTATTGAGAAAATAAACAACATTTTGATTGTTATATTATTTAATTGACTATTAGTGTACTTGTTTATATTTTGAGTTACTCTCAGTTTATTATATATGTGTATTATTATTATATGATTAAATATTTTAATTGTATGTTATTATTATTTATATGATGAATATAATTATTTATTGCTATACCATTCACTCATGTCTTACCTTATTTTAACCACCATAATATTTTTTCTTATTATTATATTGAGTCTCCGTGAAAACCACAATTCACTTGCATATATGTTGATGTCAGTGGATTATATATCTCGCTCGAATTGATTCTTATCAACAAAAGTTACCTCGTAGCATATGAACTTTATAACTCGCTCGTACCACAAGTGTTTTCTCTGCTTGACGCATTTTAGAAGTTGCACTTTTAGTAATATTGTCTTTGTGTTTTTTCACGTTGTGTGTGACACTTGTATATGATATTTAAATATTAACGCCGTCAGGAAGACTACTTCAATCACTTTGCACCATTTTCGTGCTTTAATTTAGGTGTGAATATCACAAACAAAGACTCGTTAGATAGCTATAGATGCTTAAATCAGTATCAAATCTTTCGAATTCTCCGGTTATGATTTTATTATTGTCGTTGTAACTGAAAGAGAGAGAGAGTATTGAAATCATAGATTTTAAAAAGCCTCTCTTTATAAATAAGGTTTGTTTGGCAAAAATTAAAGGAGATTAAATTGAAAAGTTTTGGCTGTGAAATTAACGATGGATATTTTTTATAATTGACGATAGGAATTTGGAATGATTGACGAAAGAAGGAATGAGAAGCAAAAAGAATTCTCTCTTTAAAAATGCTTCACAAATTTAGCAGGTAAATAATTTGAGATAGGCAAGTAAGATCAGAATGATAACCTAGAATTTTTAATATTTTATTACACCTTAATGTATTTAAATATATGAGGCACCTGTTCTCCATGTTGAATAGAGGCCTTAATGGATTTAAATATATGAGGCAAATGATGATTACTTGGTACTAAATATTACGGGGCATTTGGTGATGAATAAATCAAAAGTCAAAAAAACACTTGATAAGAATATAGAATATGATTACAAAAAATTATTGGGAAACCCCAGTACATTAAAAAAAATTAAATCAAAGAAAATTTAAATTCTGCTCACTTGAAAATTATAAACACTGTTAAGGATGCACTATTCCGTGTAAATCTAAAGGTCTAAGTGACATCCCGATAAACCTATGACAGTAATACCCGAAGAGCTGATTCCCTATAGTTTCTACCCTAACATAAACACCATTTAAATACAAAGACAGAGCTCTGAGGGCAGTGACAGTGACAGAAAGGGAAGAGATGTATGGAGATAAAAACTCAATTAGGTTAGGCTAATTTGTCTAACGGCCAATCAAACATCAGGGGGAAAGATAATGTATGCTCTGAAAGATAATGCATATGTTCGAAAGATAACGCATGTGGTATCTCTGATAGATAAGCACAGTTACTATTACAAACCAAGGATTCAACCGACAAATGAATAGATGAACTTTTCTTGAGATTTATTACAAAATTAATATTTATAATATATACACAGGTACGAGTAACAACTCATCTACAGAAAGTCAGGAGGAGGTCAGAAGTAGTAGTTCGCTGATTTAAATATAATCCAACAAAGACCATCCGAAGTGACACCATGAAATGATGAAGCAAGCTGGTGTAATGAAAAATGGGATGAATGATGGCAAAAACCATAAGGAGAATCTCAGGCGTGTGGATTCTTACTGACGACCTCTAAATTGGTGTGTTGATATCCCAGAGAAGAGTTTGTTCAACTGAGTTTTTGGGAGTTAATCCTCCCAAAAGCTGGTAAATCCATCGAATGAGATGAATTGAGGTTGCTGAATTTATTGTTTTATTGAAAGTTGAGATATTAAGTACTGGGTGATTGGGTATCCAACGGAAGTCTAAAGATATTTATGTGATTGGGCCTTGGACTCCAGCCAGAACTAGAAATGTTGTCAGCCAAAACTAAGAAAAACTTCCGCCAGAAACTTAAAAAGATCTTCTGCCCAAAACTTAAAAAATCTTCTGCCCAAAAAATTTTCTTAAACAAAGCTTCGCCCAGAATTTTGGTAAACCTTATAGAGATGAAAATTGGTAGAAAAAAGTTTAAAACTCAATAAATTAAATTAATTAACAATAATGAAACTCAAAAATAAATTGAGTTTTCTTATATCAACCAGATATAATTATCAAAGATAATGATAGTGAAACATACCCTATCGGAAGTAGGGTATACTTTCCTCAGGAAAGTAGAAGGTAATTAGAAAGATGTGTTTTCGAATCTGATAAATGACAAGATCAGGATTCCTCTCTACATTTAAAGGGAAAAGTTCATTAGTTTGCAATGCTTTGAAACCTCGGAATAACTATCATATCAAAGTATGTAGAACTATGTGCAATATTGCACATACTAAATACTTTCTTATAAGGCATTTTTGATAATATACATACTCACGGTTTAGATTCATTTCTTTGCCGCTCACATGGGCGAGGTATTATGCTAAAGCGGACTATTAATTCAAACTCTCTCACAGAATAACATAAACATAGGAGAACCTGAAACTACTTATTAGAAAAACTTTGCCTGAAATTTTTTATAATGCCTAAAAAAACAACAATTAATGCAGGTGGGGAGAAATATTGATTAGTTCAAAAATTATACATTTATACAATATACATATATATGTATACATTATCAATATATTATATAATATATATATTATATATATATTTATTAGTATTATATACTTGTATGGGAAATAGGGAAGCTCGAAATCAAAATATAATACCTGATATTAATCAGATGATATTATAATATATTATAATATATGCGAGTACAAATATCCCTATAGGCCTATTTTTATATATATATATATATATATATATATATTTGGGTCAAATTTGAGCATTGAGCTGTCCTTTACAACACAAAGAATTAGTTCTGCGGAGCTGGCAAAATATATTTTTTGGCCTGCTCCCTTATTTTAAAATATCGACCGTAAAAAAAAAAAAAAAATTGACTCCACAGTCATGCAAACTACACGAAAGCATAATAGACAAAAGATCAGCAGATTAGTTTGCAATCTGGGTTATAACTCAATTAAGAATAGAATAGGGGTAGTTGAAGCAATATAGTGTTAGACAATAATTATTTAACACTTGATTGAAGTTGTTTATATTTAAGCGGAAAACAAGATGATATTTATTACTTACAACTGAATCTTCAAGTTGTAATTTTTTTTATATTTTGCTTATTTTACCTATTTATCTGTGTATTGTAACCTATTCACCTACTTAGATGTAACAATATATAGTCACCTGGAAGAAATAGTTATTAATTATTATTATTATTATTATTATTATTTTTTTTTTTATTATCATTATTTCTTTCATTCCCTTGAATGTGAAGATATAGCGAAGAATTAGCATCTTTATATCCCAGTCATAAACACGGTTTTATTTAGTTAACAACCCCTCTTTGGATGATATGATATATGACAGTTTTTTTTAAAAAAGAACTAATATATTTAGGTAGTTTGATTCAAGAAAGAGACGAAAGATTACTCTCATCACAAGATGCTGATATGTATTTCCCCAATATGCTTGATGATCCTGAACTGAGAGCTGGCAAACATCGAAAACTCTTGAGATTTCAGTCTTATTTGGTAAGTACTCGACTCTTTTCCTTCTGAGTAAATAGACTGATGTAAAGTTTTACATACCTTATCAAATGTATGTTTATGCTTCATTTAAATTAATGCTACTGAAGAAGGTGTAGATCACGACAGACATAATTGCATAAGTCGTTGTTTAAATAATAATTAAATGCGAAGGTTCTGGGGAGTCCTGAGTCGGTTGTTTGTCTCAACTCGTTGCATAAATATTATCCAGGATATAGTAAATGAAAATTTGTATAATTTAATTTTATATTAATTACCCAATAATAAATGAAATAAAATAATAATAATAATAATAATAATAATAATAATAATAATAATAATAATAATAATAATAATGGGTATCTATAAATATAATAACATAAATACATAATTCTCGGATATTTTATAGCTATTTAACCTTGCAACCTGTTAAATATATATACTATATATATATATATACTATATATATATATATCTATATATATATAGTATATTGATATGGTGATATATATATATATATTTATATATGTAAAAATAAAATTTTTAATCCTTTTAAGAAATATATAAATAAATTTATATACACGATGAATAAAAAGAAATAGTTATATATTTTTATCTTCAAATGCATAATATATATTATATATATATATTAAGGTTATATAGTAAGTTACCTTTAATATACTATATATAATCACCTTTAGGAGAGTGGTTTCGGAATGTTTTTGTCTAAATCTATGTTGTGTGTTGGATAGATTAATATAAGGTAATATTCTATTGAGTATTAATTTTCCAATACTTTGGATATTGTGTTGTATGGAGCAGACGAAATTTATTCTGTATGAATGCCACCGTGTGTTGTTGGTTGATTTACCTGGGCTTTAGTTATAGGAGGGAATTATATAGGCGTGTTTCCAGAGAGGAGGGAGAGTGTTAGTTTCTGCTATTGCTGCGGCCTCAAATATATATAGCCTATATATATATATATATATAGAGATACTATTATTAATATATATTATATATAATATATAGGGTACTTATTTAATATATATATATACCTATATATTATATATTATATATATATATATATATATATATATATATATATATATATATATATAGTTAATTTATTTATTTTATGATTATTATGAAATTATTATCATTATTATTGGTTTATTAATTATAGAATTAAATGTCAAATTTTTTTTTATAATCTGTAAAATATTTTTGCAGCAGAACGCCGGTAGCCGAATATTTTTTTTTTTTTGCCGACTCCACATATGAGGTTACATAATAGATACTTTTTTTTTTTTTTTTTAAGGGACATTTTATTTAATTTTCTTTCTTATTATAGAGAGAAGGTGTTGAATGTCATTTTTCTTGCAGACCTCAATTACTGACTACACAAAGCCACTTGAATTGAAAAAAGAACTGAATGACAAATTTAGAGAGAAATTTCCTCATATTCAGTTAACTCTTAGTAAGCTAAGGAGGTGAGTTATTAATATTTTTATTTATTATTTATTTATTTTTTATAATGATGATTTATATCTGAGAATTTATCAAACGTTTTTAAACTCTTGTTAAACAACATATGGTTTCATCACTTTGTCTACTGTTCATCAGATATTCGTTTAGTATATATATATCATATATATTATATATATATAGTATAATATAGTTATATTCTATGATTTACCCCTCATTTATATATATATATACTATATATAAAATATTAAGCGTATCACTACTCAAGTATTCAATTTTATTGTGAGTTGTTGTATTAGGTATCGTTTTCAGGAGGTATAACAGTGAGTTATAATATTAATTTTATTAGTTTCGAGGATTAATAGGAACGTAAATATATATATATAATATTACTGATATAAAGATTACCTAACCTTATCTATCACAATAGACCTATATAAATATATAGTATACTTATATATATATAAGAGATATATATATATTATATTTCTATAATTTAGAATATAGATAAATATATGTATAAGCGATTGCTCCCAGGAAGGTGTCAGGACCCCGATCGCAGCGCCGCGGAGCCAGGGCGACATCACTTACCATCCTTCTTCGCTATCGGCCAGGAGACTTCGCTTCTCTCCTCCTGAACTACGTTTAGACCAACGGCATTATATGTCTTCTCAATGAGTCCTCCACCAAGGCTCTCACCCCATCTCTTCCTTGCGGTGCTTGGGTTCCCTCCGAATCTTCGACTCGGGTCATATCGGTTTGGTCAACACTACTCCTGCAATTTCTTACTCTCCATGTGATAGCACCCGCCACACGCGCAATCTGCTACTGGCATCTCATTCCCCTTATTTAATATGCTCTTACACTCCAATCTTTTTCTCTTTTAATTCTTTCGATTTCTGTTGTCGTGTATGCTTCCTAGTTCTTTCCAACTAATCGCTTGTCCAAAACTGTTACCATTCTCCGCCTAAAATGGAGCATTCTACTATTCCTGTCCCTTCTTAGCGTCGTTTTCCATGGTCTCTGCCCCATGTGGGAGGTAGACCATCTGGATCTGTTAAACACTCCCTCGAATAGAATATCACCCTTTTCACCTCTACAGGCTCTATTTGTAGTAGGTAACTATAGTGTATATTCAGAATACCTAGAGGTACACTGCACATCTTACACTCCACCGATACTAGAGCTAATCCTACTAGTGTGATCTCCTGCATTCTCACTTTCCTCCTTTCCTCTTCCAAATACTTTCATTCCGCAAGTATTTACATTTCTCATAACACTCTTATGATTTTTCTCGGAGTCCCGTTCACCCTCAGCTCCTCCCTCCTTCGGCTTTATGCTGTACGACACCATTTCTCTGATCGTCTTTTCTGTGTTTCGTATTAAGTGAGAACTTGTCGCAGTCAGAAAGATCCACCAGTTGGAGAGGATTTTCTACGAGTGTGACTGGCAGGACCCTTGCACTGTCGGTAGTTCGTTCAATATATAACTTAATTAGTATACGTATAAGATAAATATAAATATATATTAGCCCTTCTCAATTATTATTATTAGGTCATAAAATTAAATTATATAGTATATATATAGCTTATTATATTATATTATATATATATATATAATATATATAATTAGTTTTCAACTATATATATATATATATTATACTTTAATATATATATATACGGTTGTATATGATAGGTATAAGTGGTATATATATATGTGTAATATAGTAATATTATATATATAATTTATATATATATACCCCTTATTAATATAGTAAAATAATATATATTATGATTATTATATATAGTTACTATTATTTTGTAGTTAGTTAACCCACTATTAAATAAACAACTTTATTTCACAAGAAATTGAATTGTATGCTAATGAATATTAGTAGTATTTGCTCACATTATATAGTAAGTATATATATATATATATATAATCATAAATATGATATTATATATATTATTATACTATATATATTTAGATATATATATATATATATTACTTATAAGTATATTGAGTATAATATATATATATTTATTAATATATAATAGTATAATATATATATATATAGTTTATATATTCTATATTAATATATAAAAGAACAAAAATTTTTTCGATCATCATTGCCACCTGTCCCTTGATTCTCCCAAACTGGAGTAAGAGTGCTCAAACATGCCACCTGGAGTTCCGAACTGCATCTCTCTCGGTGATGACGCGTTTCTAGGGGAGAATATATATATATAAATAGGGTTATATATATATATATAATATTATATTTAGGTAGTAATATAAGATACCTATTATAAGAGGTAATATATAAGTTATCTCATTACTACTCATAGATAATATTATAAATAGTATTAGTACTAGCTATATATTACTCGTGAGTATAGGTGAATAATAAGCTGTATATATATGGTACTATATAAGTGTATATATCTTATTTATAAATAGTATATGGCCAAACCTAAATAAGTTTACCCGCCATTTTATCTCAAAAGGATCTAAAGATTACGGTACAAAGAAAAAATATAAGATATAGACTACATACATCCAGAGTGCATGAAATTTGTACTGCGAAAATGGAAAAAAAATTAATCACCATATTTTTTGTATTTTTATTTTTAAAGTCTTTATATACAATTCCATAACTACGATAGGTAGAAGAAAACTAATATCATATATGGAATTGGCGTGTGAAATATGTATGATAAAAAAAGGAAAAAAAATTTTTTTCTTATTATACCCAATAACATATTTGGAATCAGATTATGAAATTTGTAATGAGTTTAGGCGGAGCTCGAGCCGACGGTGGGACAGAGGGGGGGACGGAAGAGTCCCCACCGTCGGTCCTCCGGAGGCCGTGATGAGGACCCCGACTCTTTTGCAATCTTTGCGGGAATGGTTACCTCTGGTCCTTTACATTCTCTTCAGTTTAAAGTAAAAAAAAAAAAAAAAAAAAATTTTTTTATATATTTATTACAAATTGTGCGAGTACGTGTATTTATTTAAATGGTCGTTATTACTTCTTCCTTGTACCTATATCTTTAGTTTTCTGCTCAGCATATCAAAAAAAATACAATTAAAAAAAAATTAAACTTTTTTTTTTTCTCATTTTTCTACGTATTGATATTATCATACGCTGATTCCCTATGTGTTATCAGTTTTCTTGTACCTGTCTTAGGTTTTCGAGATATTGCATGCGGGTAACTTCTTTGTTTCCACCATATATATATATATATATATATATATATAATATTATATATATATTATTATAATATATATATATATATTATACGTATATATAATAGTGATAGTATATATATATATATACTATATAGTATATATGTATATATACTGTATATATATATTATATATATTATATTATATTATATCATAATTAACTGTAGCTAAAACGCGAAATTGCTGAAAATAGATTGTAAAGCAAGAATGTGACATGGATATGCTGACTGTGGCTCAAGCTTACGTACTTCGAGAAAATGATTCTTAAACTTCTCGTGAATAAACAAAATCGAAAACTCATCGCTGGAGCATGTCTTATCTTGTCGGCTAAAATGAATGATGTCAAAGGAGACCCTCCTCACATGTCTTATAGAGGTAAATTAATTTGTATGCTAAAAACTTTCATATATGTTTTTTTTTTTTTTTTGTTTTTTTTTTTTTTTTTTTTTTTTTTTTTTTTTTTTTAATAGTTAAAACTGGTCTTCGTTGAATATATAGGCCTCCTCTTACATATATATATATATATATATATATATATATATATATATATATATATATATATATATATCAACATTTATATATATATATAAAGAAGTAGTAGTCAAGTATATATATAGATAGATATATATATATATATATATATATATATATATATATATATATACTATATATATATATATATATATATATATATATATATATATATATATATATATATATATATATATATATATATATATATAATGTATATTATAGTATATATTTTATTATATATATATATATATATATATATATATGAATTATTTTATGTTGGACCCCTTCTCATGTAAGGGTAACTGGCAATAAAATAGCTGACAAAGAGGCCAAAATGACCACCTCCTTATTTCGGAGTTGTTCCAGGTACCTCCCGGATGCCATTCGACAAGGCTACCTCCCATCAACCGATTACTATCCTGCTCTCCGACAAGGTTTTCGATCTTATTGGCAAGAGCGCTGGACGAATGATCAGAGAGAAGCGAAACTTAGAAATATAAAGCCGATCATCCGGGAGTGGTCTTCCTCCCACCGACAAAAACGCTTACACGAGGTGATACTTGCACGCCTTCGTATTGGCCACACTAATATCACTCACAGTCACTATATGTTACGGAACCCCCCTCCCATTTGCAAATTTTGTCGAAGTCATGCCCCGCAATCTGTTCGCAATATCTTCATTGATTGTTCCCAGCTGGACTCTATTCGCCGCCGTCATTTTCCTACTTTACGATCCATAACACCTTCCAAAAGATTATCCCATATCTTATCCGAATCTTCCCACTTTAGTAGTAACTCTATTTTCTTGTTTCTACAAGAAGTGAATATTCTTCATAATATTTGATATTGTGATACGTAATACTAGGACTTTATAATGCAAGGATGTACTTTTGTTTAGTTTTTGTTTATTTTTAATTGACTGAATATTCATTTCTCTCTTTAAATCTTCATTTGACGTTTGAAATATGTATGCTCCAGGACCTGCCCATGGTGTTGATTTTTTCAACCCAGTGTGGCCGCTTTGTGAGCCGAGGTGGGTCCTGTACACTGACTCAAAAAAAATATATATATATATATATATATATATATATATATATATATATATATATATATATATATATATATATATATATATATATATATATATATATATATATATATCCCAAAACTTTTTTAGCGTTGAAATAGGGTTGTTATAAAAATTTAATAGATTCGATACATCTGATAATTAAAAGTAAAATCTAATAATAATAATAATAATAATAATAATAATAATAATAATAATAATAATAATAATAATAATAATAATAATAATATAATAATAATAATAATAATAATAATAATAATAATAATAATAATAATAATAATAATAATAATAATAATAATAATTATTATAATAATAATAATAATATCTAATGAAATCTTAGAATAATAATAATAATAATAATATTAATAATAATAATAGATTTTATATATACCTCTTTATACATTATGAACAACACCTGAAACTTGAAAAGTTGTTAATGTTTACCTTGTTTTAAAGATCTTCAAGCCTTTTAATTGACTTAAATTTTTTTACTTCTTCCTTTATTGTATCTGATTTTCAAATTGACTATATCTTCAGCAGCGAAAATCTCACTTTCACATACGGAACGTGTGTATGTGTGACTGTCATATGTTGAAGATGTAGGTAGATTATTATATCTGCAACAGCGACAATCAGACTTTCATATATAAAATGTGTGTGTGTGACTTACATGTATTCAAGATGTAGGTATAGATTTATGTGGATGCTCTGTTGATGCTGTTGCAACATGAATCATATGAACTATTAACTGTATTTACAGCAGCGACAGTCAAACTTTAACATATAGATTGTGTATGTGCGTATGATATGTAGTGCAGATGTAGGTATAGATTTTATGTTGATGCTCTGTAGATGCTGACGTAGCGTGAATCATCAGGATTATTTCTTTGTGTATCTTATTTCATTACCTTTCAGGAAACGGAAAAGATTTTCCGTTTAAGTCGGAAGGAACTCATTACATGGGAATTCGCCACTCTTGTTGCACTTGAGTTTGGGCTCCACGTTCCTTTCTGGCAAGTAAATCCGCACTATCAGAGGCTCCTTTTCGAATCATGACGTTCCTTTGGCTGGCCACAGACAAGGAAATTAATTCTTAGCTAAGGACTACCACGACTAAGGAAATTGAAATTAATAAATTTCAAGGGCAGGTTTCATAATGTTTGATGTTTCAAACAAAATGGTAAATCAGTGACTAGTTTTCATATTTGCATCAATTGAAAATTGGTTATTAACTGATAAATATGTAAAGCGTCAAGGAGGATTATATATATATATATATAATATATATATATAGATATATATATATATATATATATATATATATATATATATATATATATATATATATATATATATATATATATATATTTGTCTTTTTTATATATTTTTTGATATATATATATATATATTTAAGTAGATATATATATATATATATATATATATATATATATATATATATATATATATCAGTGCCGTTTTAAGACTTTCGGGGGCCCTGAGGCAGACTTCATCCGGGGGCCCTTGAATTATTTTTTCAATATCCTCAATTTTATTTTTAATAATTTATATAATACACCAGACCATTCTAGAATCTTATAGAATCTCATCCCCACCACTTCAGTGATGAGTATATAAGGAGAGACACTCGACCACTTGACTCAGTCTTACTTAAAACAGTGACAAGTCAACACGCCCAATTTTTCTAGGCTTGGCGATCTCACATTTTTCCTATTTCCCTGATACTCTCTCAACCAAACGTATTCAGCATTATTGCTTTCTCCCTCTAGGCCTAGACTCAAAATTAGCGGTAGAAATTATATAAGTGGTGCCCAAAAACCCAAACTGGCACTAGGAAAGAACAAAAATTAGATAAACAGTTAAAAAAAATTCCCAAAATAACTCGATTGTTTAGTTTTTCTGCACCAAGCCCCAGCTCAGTTGAGTCAAACATTGTTACTACTGAAATCCACATTGAAAAGCAAAGCAGATGTGAAAATTTGAAAGAAACCATTGATGAAACTTGTGGCGAGCCCATAAATTTGAGTATTGTTACGATAATTTCAATGAGTTATTTTCAAATGTATCAGCTTCAAGTTTTGCACATATAAGTGAACAATTTTCTATGCCACAATTTCGATTCCCTACTGATGTTGCACTATGGGATTTTCATACCGATTTACCGGCACTATAACGCTATTGGGCTAAATTAGGCCCAAAATGTTACCAAAATTTCAAAACACAATTTCGAGTTTCGCCAGCTGGTCGACGTTTTTCAACATTTCACTTGCAACGTGAATTACCAGACAGCGCAAAAGTCGAACGTTATTGGATTGTTTTTTCACCATAAGCTGAATTAATTTTTTGTTTCCTATGCTGACTATTGGGTGATCATAGTTCCGATAATACTGCTGTTGTTTTTTTCAGCAGTAAGTTTTAACGATTGGAAAAAAAGTAGTCGATCGATCAAAGGTCATGAACATTCGAAGAAACACGTGGAAAACTAATTGGTATACCGGCGGCTAGCAAAACAACTGGAAAGTGTAGACGAGAGTTTTAAAAGTTGTGTTGAAATTGACTATTGGCGCGATATTCTAAAGCGAATTGTTTCCGTAATAAAATTTCTTGGATAGAAGGGATTGCCATTCCCGGATCCAACCAAACGATTCTCTAATCAGAGTGGAAATTATTTGGGCATTTTGGAATTGCTAAGTGAATATGATTCACTTTTAAAAATTCATCTTGCGCAATATGGAAATATCAAATATTTGCAACGAATTTATTTTCCTCATCGCAAAAAGAAATTGAAAATCAAATAATTGATGAAATTCATAAGGCCAAATATTTTTCACTGAGCGTTGATTCAACTCCAGATGTTAGTCACATGGATCAACTTGTGTTTTGTGTCCGATACGTAAAGAATGAAGAACCTGTTGAACGATTTTTGAGTTTCTTTCCAATCGAAGAACACACATCGAAGCATTTGAAAGATACTGTTGTCAACTTTTTGGATGTTAAGGATTTGAATATAATGCATTGCCGCGGCCAATCATATGATAATGCAAAAAACATGTCCGGTGTCTATGGCGGTTTGCAGGCAAAAATCACCGACATTAACAAATTAGCAATATTTATTCCATGTGCAGCACACTCACTAAACTTGGTTGGCAAAACTGCCATTGATGATGAAGCAAATGAATTCTTCGATTTCATGGAATCTTTGTATGGTTTTTTGTTTATTCACCATTTCGGTGGAATAAGTTGAAAGATGCACTTTCCAATACAGGCGAGCACCTTCTCAAACGAGCCACCGGCACAAGATGGTCTGCCAAACATGATGCAGTTGTAGCAGTAGATTCATCTTATGTGAAAATTGTAACCTTGTTAAAATCATTCCTGGATGAAGAGCAATTACAATAAAAATAATAAAGCAA
The DNA here is from genome assembly GCA_015478945.1 of Trachelipus rathkii. Taxonomy (NCBI): domain Eukaryota; kingdom Metazoa; phylum Arthropoda; class Malacostraca; order Isopoda; family Trachelipodidae; genus Trachelipus; species Trachelipus rathkii. The sequence continues at coordinate 10,638 of JABUQX010033825.1, read as the reverse complement.
CAGCTACCGGCCTCATCAACAAACTTTGCCAATTCAAAAATATATTGATGCTTAAAATTTGGAAGATAATTTTGGGTCAATTCAACAGAGTCAACCGGAAATTGCAAAGCAAAGACTTGACCCTTTCTGTAACGGCTAAATTATATAAAACTTTGATAACATTTCTGGAAAATATTCATGAACAATTTGATACAATATTCAACGATGCATTAACTTTGTTTGAAGAATTGAGTAATTTTGAAAGTGAAATGGTACAAACTCGGTCAATATCTAATTTAAATAGCCCGGAACAAAACAAAAAAAATCCACAAAGATAAGTTTCTAGCAATTGTTCAATCTTTGCTTGCAAATTTAAAAACGCGCAGTACAGCTTATTCAGATTTGGAAGAGAAATTTGCTTTTTTGATTAATTAAAACAAGTTAAATTGTGATAAAATATCAGAATCGTGTAAAAAAAATTGCTGCTTTCTATTCGAATGATTTGAATGAGAATGAATTGATCGAAGAATGCCAAATCGCAAAAGATTATTTTAATTTTGATAAGTCAACGTTTTCCTACTCTTCAATGTACTCAGCAATTATAAAGGATGGCTTAATTTGTATTATGCCAAATCTTGAAATTCTTCTCCGAATTTATTTGTCATTATTTTGAACAAATGTTAAGAATGAGAGATCTTTTTCAAGATTGAAATATATAAAAAATTATCTAAGGAAGTTCGATGGACGAAGAAAAGTTGAATGCATTCGTATTTTTTTCAATTGAGCATGAAGTTTTGAATAATTTAAATTTTGATGAAATTATTGATTATTTCATTCATGCAAAAATTAGAAAGAAAGCAATTTCTACGACATCATCATCACGTGCATCTTCTCTTATATAGACATTTAAACATGATGTAGATTTTGAAATAATGTGAACAATTTTGTCATTTGTTAAATCCTCTTTTTTTTTTTTTTTCTCCCTTTTCAATTTATCACTGTTTAATTTTTTTGATTGAACGGGGTGGCAGCTGCCTCACTTGCCTCAGGGATAAATAGGCACTGATATATATATATATATATATATATATATATATATATATATATATATATATATATATATATATATATATATATATATATATATATATATATATATATATATATATATATATATATATATATATATATATATTTTAAATATATATATATATATATATTTAATATATATTTAATTTATATTTAATATATATATATTTAATATATATATATTTTTATATATATATTTAATATATTTATATATTTTTTATATATATATATTTACTATATATATATATATATATATAAACACATAAAGAAGAGAGAAGAATATATATATATATATATATATATATATATATATATATATATATATATATATATATATATATATCAGAAAAGTAAGAACAAGATATTTATTAATTTAATTTATATTGTATTGTTTATTTATTTATTTATTTATTTATTTATTTATTATTATTATTATTATTATTATTATTATTATTATTATTATTATTATTATTATTATTATTATTATTATTATTATTACTAGAAGCTGGTTTGAAGAAAGAGACGGAAAATATTGGAAGAGATTTACGAGTTTGTATCCGAAATTTTTAATTACTTCAATAGATTTGTTTTCCCCAGAAGAAAATTTTGAAGTAATTATATTTGAAGTACCTGAATGGATATTAATGGCTCGAAGTGTTAAGAAATTTTAATAGTTCTATTTTTTTTTTTTTTTTTTAATATTTCAAATATTAAAATTATAATTATGTTAGATAAATTTATAAAATATTTGAACCATTTTTCTTTCATGATTATAAAAGGTTATCTTCGCATGTGTATGAATTTAAATGTTTTTTATTATAGATTAAAGTTAAAAGAGATTTAAATTTTTCTTATATTTCAGTGGAAATTACCATATCAAATCACCTGCTTCTAATTTTTCTCTTTATAGCTTGAAGCCACTATAAGATGTAAAGGGTCTTATATCAGAGGCCCTTAACCATTTCTGACACGACAAAATATCAACAAAACATTCAGCTTTGTGATCCATAGGTCTTTTGAAATTAAAATACTATTAATGTAATACAGTAATATAAATGTGTAGTAATTATTCGTTATTACACATTGTCTAATATATCTGCGTATACATTTTCGTGTTTTGTGCAGGTTACACACGAAGATGACCGAAGAAAATTTTTTTTCTGAGCTAAGTCGACCCGAATTTTGATTGCGACCCATAAATAAGAACCCCCTACTCCCTAGGGGATTAGATCTAATTGTTTGTACGAACAAATTATTTAAATATCTATTTTATAGACTTTCTTCATTCTTTCATGATTTAATACGCGTTAAACTACAGAAAGTATTATTATTTTTTATCTTAATATTTGTATTTTCGATTATACTTGTGCATAGTATTACTGAGAAAAGAAGTGAATTCAAACATATAAATATATCTTAATTTTTCTAAACACTTAAAAGTTATTTTGGCAAAAAAATTTTTTAGCTTTTTTGATAGATGGTTCCATTATGAATTAAACCAAATGAAAGCTGTGTATATTTTTAATTACGACTGCAGTAGAAGAAATCCGATGAAGGTTTTTAATGTTGGTATGACTTTATATATATATATATATATATATATATATATATATATATATATATATATATATATATATATAATATATATATATATATATATATATATATATATATATATATATATTATTTTTATTGTTATATTATTATTTTTATTATTATTATTATTATTATTATTATTATTATTATTATTATTATTATTATCTACCTCCTGTCCCCAGATTGGGGACAAGGTGCGTAGCATACACGAAACAGAAAAGTAGTAGAACATGACGTCGAAAAGAAAGCCCCCCCCTCCCCCACCTTTACCATCTCCTTTATACCCTAAAGTGAGAATTCGTCGCAGTCAGAAAAATCCACAATAGAAGTTTCACGAGACTGCGATGGACCCTCACTGTGGTATCTCGTCAATGTGGGGTTCATCCCCTGGGTAGAGCCCACAACTATATCCACTCACAAAACCCCGCCATTCAATCCTGTTATGCACTTTTCTTTTTACCTCTGCCAAGCTCT
>JABUQX010033825.1:0-2500 GCA_015478945.1 Trachelipus rathkii | reverse complement strand
GAGATTTAAAGAGGCAGTATGTGAAGAGGTTAGAAGTATGTGGAGTAAAAGGGTGGGTGCAAGCAGAAGGAAAGGGAGCGAATGGTGGAGGAGGAGGTATGAGTGGTGAAAAGGAGAAAGGAGGCTTATGTGAAATGTTTGGAAGTAGGAGAGAGGGAAGCTGGAGAACATAGAAGGGTTAGAGGAAGCAAAGAGGGTGGGTGAGAGGGAAGTGAAGAGAGCAAAGATGAATGTAGAAAAGTGACGGGAAATTTTGAATCGGGAGAGGTTCTGGAAAGAAGTAAATAAAAAAGGAAGAAGAAGGAGGCTAGAGAGGGATTATGAGGAGATGGGGAGGGATAGGAGGAGAGATAGTAGGAAGAGGTGGGGAGATTTAGTGGATTATTGAATGAAGGGTGGGGAGGGGAGAAGATGTGCAAGAGGTGATGGGGAGGAATTGGGAGGGAGGGGAGTGATGAAATACAAATGGAGTGAAATTGAGGTCTGAATAAAGGAAAAAGGGAAGTCCGCAGGTCTGATGGTGTGAGAATGGAAATGTTGCCAGAAGGGAGGTATAGGGTGGAGGAATGGCTGTATAGGTTATATAATATATGTTGAAGGGGGGTGAGGTACCACAGGATTGGGAGGATGGTTGTTTGGTTCCCCTGTATAAGGGAAAGGGGATAGGATGGAATGTGGGAGTTATAGAGGTATATGTCTTTTAAGTGTGGTAGGGAAAGTGTATGGGAGAATACTAATTGAGAGAGTGAGAGGTTTAACGGAGGGGAGAATGGGGGAAGAACAAGGAGGATTTAGGGAGGGAAGAGGGTGTGGACCAAGTGTTTACACTAAAGATGCTTGTGGAGAAAAGTATAGAGGGGAAAGTGTATGGGTGTTTTTAGATTTAGAGAAAGCATATGATAGAGTGAAGAGGGGTGAACTGTGGAGGGTGTTGGAGGAAAATGGAGTGGGGGGGTAAATTAGGTAAAGGTATTAGGGCCTTTTATAGGAAGTAGAATGTGTGTGAGAGTGTTAGGAGGGGAGAGTGAGATGTTTGGGGTGGTGAGAGGATTGAGGCAGGGGTGTGTAATGTCGCCGTGGCTATTCAATTTGTTTATGGAGAGTGTTTGCAGAGGAATGGTGAGGGAGGGGAGGGGGGTGGAATTGATGAATGGAATGATAGAAGGGAAGTGAACATGATACTGTTTATGACGATACTGCCCTAGTGGCGAAGAACGTGGAAGGGCTGAGGTATTTGGCGAGGGTGTGGACAAAAGGGGCATAAAATAAATCCAGGTAAGAGAAAAGTTTTGTGTTTGAGGAGGAGGAAAGAGAGGAGGGGAGAGGTTAGAGTAGGGGCGTAGTATTGGAAGAAGTAAAGATTTTTGGATATTTAAGGATGGATTTGGGTAAGGGGGAGGGATGAAGGAGGAGATAGAACATAGAGTAGGAGAATAAATGAGAGCTTTGAGTGGTCTGAGAGAATTATGGAAAGGGGGATTTATCACAGAAAGTTAAGATAAGTATGTTTGAAAAAATTCGTGTGTGTACCAGCGGTGTTGTAAGGGTGTGAAACGTGGGGGTTGAATTCCAGGTCCAGGAAGAAGTTGGAAGTATTTGAGATGAAGGGGCTGAGAGCGGTTTGTGGGGTTAGTAGAAGGGAGAGGATTAGGAATAGGGTGGTGAGGGAGAGATGTGGTTGGAAGAATGGTTTGGTGGGAAGAGCGGAGAAGGGAATGTTAAGGTGGTATGGGCATCTAGTGAGAATGGAGGAACAGAGAGTGGTTAGGAGAGTTTGGGAGGCGAAGGGGATAGGAGAGGAAGGGGGTGACCAAGAAGGAGGTGGATGGATGGAATAAGGGAGATGCTGGAGGGGGAGGGATGAGGGAGGAAGAGGGCAGGGTGTTGGCGAGAGATAGAGTGGGTGGAGGAGGGGGTGGGGGCGAGATGAGGGGAAGTGTGAATGAGAGAGGCTGTACGCACCACTACCTGCTCATGGGTGCAAGGTGAGCAAAACAACAATATATATATACAGTTATATATATATATATATATATATATTATATATATATATATATATATATGTATATATACATATATATATATATATATATATATACATATATATATATATATATATATATATATATATATATATATATATAAATGTAAAAAGCAAATAATTTGGACACATTGCAGATCTACTAGTATATTGAGGATATTTACATTTGCTTTTGACAAATATTACGTTACGATAAGTGACATTATTTATACGATTTATCCAAGAGGGTAAAATATGTTACAGAAATGTTTTGGCTTAGTAAACTTCTTGTTATGCTCCGTAACTTTATAAACAATTGCTTTAGTTATTATTATTATTATTATTATTATTATTATATATATATATATATATATATATATATATATATATATATATTGAAGCGGCGCACGAAAATGAAAGCGTTTCACGATAAATGCGGGAACGATAAACACCTAAATTGATACTGAACGAAGTATACCG
>JABUQX010033824.1:0-27725 GCA_015478945.1 Trachelipus rathkii | reverse complement strand
TATATATATATATAATTATAATAAAATATATATATAATATATTATTATATAATATAATATATATATATATATATAAATATATATATGATTAATAAATTATATATATATATATATATATATATTATATACTTATATAATATATATATATATATATGCATAATATATATAAAGGCTTTATATATAAATATAATATATATATATAGTATATATATATATATATATATTAATATATATAATATACTTATATATATATATATATATAATAAATATAAAATATATATATATATATATATATATAGTATATAATATAATATACTCATATATATATATATATATTCTTATTCATAATCATTCAAGCTTTTATTATCTTCTAACAACCAAAGAAAAATAATCTAATTATTTTTTCTCCGGCTCCGGCTCCCAACTCGACTAATATTCTCACTTTGAGAATTGTGTAGTACTTTCTAGCAATAAATTTTTCACTACGAAAAATATTTTAAAAAATTATTCCAGAACTCCGGTATCCTTTCATACTCCGGGGCTGCAGCCTTCAATCCTGGGCCTGCATCCAGACTAAGTTTAATTGTACTAATTTAAAATTTTAGCACATTTCTTCTCATTAACTTTCACAAAAAAACTATTATTAGAAACAAATGTATACCAGACATTGGAATCCGGGATTCAAGGTTGGACTAAGGATTTCTACACTATTTGAAAAAGTTAATGAACTTCAATCATATTATAAATCTTCTATTAAAAATATTTCTTGAAAAAATATATATAACAACAGTCTCTCCGACTCCGGCTCCAGATCCAGACCTCTTCTTGACTAAGGTTTTATAACGATTAGAAAAATTGTCAGCAATTCTTTTTAATTAAGTTTCACCTAAAAAACATATTTCTTGAAAAATATTTATAGCAAGATCCGGCTCCAGATCCGACTCCGGAATCCTGTCCGATCCGGATCCATCAAAGATCTGCCACTATTTAAAAAATTGTTCACACATCTTCTTTTCAAATAAAAATTAATAACCCATAAAAATATTTTTAAAAAAATTCATACACGGACCCGCTCCTGTGTTCGGCTCCACGGTCGGCTCCGGACTTCTGGATCCGGATCCGCTAACGTTTCTTACTATTTCGAAATTGGTTCACACGTCTTACTCTTCTCATCAGCAACATTTTTCCTTAAAAGATCATTTTTTGATAAGAAATTAATTACCCCAGGCTCGCTCCGCCTCCCGCTCCTCTCCCTCCGCCTCTTTACCAGGCTCCGGCTCCGACACCGCCTGCGATTCGGCTTCGTCCTCGGCTTTCGATCCATATTAAAAAATAACCTATTTAAAATGTTTTATAATATTATACATCAAAAATTTTTCAAAAAAAAAAAAAAAAACTTTATTTAAAAAAATCATCTCCGGACTCCGACTCGATCAATTTCGCTCCGATCTCCGTAATCTGATCGATTAAGATCTGCCACTATTATAAAAAACTGTTACAGCAATTTCTGGAATTAATTTTCATCTGAGAAAAATTATCTCTGAAAAAATTTTATACCAAGGATAATGCTCCAATCTGTCCGATGCCGAGACCCGACATAAGGTTTAATCCACTATTGAAATTGCTAGTACGTTTTCTGGCATTAAATTTAATCACCTAAAAAAAATATTTGGAAAAAAATAATACAAGATTCGCCTAGGACTTTGAAACCATAATACGTTTCGAGCACAACTTCACTTCGCTCCGATCTGGACTAAGTATCCTTAACTATTTTGAAAAATTGTATCAATTACGTCTTGTGGCAGTAAATAAAGTCTTGCAACCTAAAAATATATTTTTTTAAAAATTCATACCCAATTGCTCCGGCCGTCCGGTGATCCGACAGAGTTTCTGAACATTTAATAGTTTCACGCACAAGTCTGGTCTATCAATAATAAATTTTTTTCGAAAAAATCCATCCTCTGGCTCCGACTCCGGCTTCGCCTCCGACTCCAAATCCGGATCGACTAAGGTTCTGCACTATTTGAATTGTTCACGCAAGTCTTCTGGCAATAAATATATTCATCTAAAAAATCACTTCTTTGACAAAAATTATACACAGCATCATTCTCCGAATCCGGATTCGGATCCGGCTATCCGGACCTGCAGACCTAAGTTTCTTGCACTATATTTGAATTGTTCAGTCTCTCATTTGGACCATTAATCATCTCTACCTAAAAAAACTGTATTTTTTGAAAAAGAATCATACCGAGTTCGGCTCCGGCCTTCCTGTCCGGCTCCGACTTCACCTTCCGCTCGGATCGACTTAAGGTTCATCCACTATTGAAAATTGAGTTTAGCACGACGCTATCTCGGCATAAATTTTGCATCTAAAAAATAATCTTCTGAAAAAATCATATTACTATTGCACTCGTCCTGGACTCATGCTCGACTTTCGATCCCGACTCGACTCCGGATCCGGACCCGACTAGGAATTTTGCCACTATTTGAAACTGATTCCAGCAATCTTCTCAACAAAATTTTTCATCTAAAAAAACTTTTCTTAAAAAACATTATCATAACCAGAAGCGATAAGTTCAGGAACAATTTTTTTCTTTTCTTCTTCCCCGAGCGGATTTCCAACTAACGTCATCTGCACTAATTTGATACACACATCTTCACACTCCCCCCGTTGGACATAACAATTTTATCACTAACCACACCACCACTTTCTCTTCCCCACACAAAAAACCCAATACACAACCACCTACAGCACCGGGCTCTGACTTTTGTTCCCACTTCAACTCCAATCCGATTCCGGTTCCGGCCTGAATATATCTTGTCAATAAATGCAAACTGTAATCTTCTGGCAATAAACTTTTCATAAATTTCCAACCTTAAAAAATTTATTCTTTGAAAAAATATCTATTCCAAAAATTCATACCCGAGCTCCGGCTCCGGCTTCGCTCCGGCTCATGACTCACCCTCCGGATCCGTATCTGACTCAAGGTTTCTGCTACGTATTTGAAAATTGTTCCAGACTATTTGTGTTTCAATCATATAAACGTAATCGAACAATAATTTTCGAAGTAAGAAACCATACGCAGAATCACGCTCCGGGCTCCTTCTCAGGCTCCGGCCCTCCGCCCCATTATGGTTCTATTTTAACAAAAACTTCGCTCCTGATTTAGTTCCGCCTCCAGCTCAACTTCTAAACTTTGCGATCGAACAAGTTTCCTGCACTATTTGAAAATATGGTTTCAGCATCTTCTAAAAAAAATATTTTTCGAAAACAAAAACTCATACTCCGGCTCCAACTTCCACTCCAGGCTCACTTCGGATCCTTATCCCCGGATCGACTAAGTAATCTCTGTACTTTATTTTGAAAATTGATATCACAGCACACTCTTCTTGCCAATTAATTTCTTTCCAATGTAAAAAACATACTCCCTCACTTTCTATGAACAAACGAAAAACATATCTCCAGCCTCAGGCTCCCTGTAACGGCTCCGTACCGCCTACGCTTCCTTATTGACTGAGTAAAATCCGAAGAATAAGCTAGAGGCGCGTTAGATATGAAAAAAAAATTTAGATTTTCCTATAATTATAAATAAAACATTTTCGGATCCTAAACCTGCAATTGCAATTTGACTGGAATGAAATTTGTTTAGCTTCGACACCTCTCTAAAATAAACTTCTACAGATTAAAAAACTATTCTTAGAATTTTAAAAAATAATTATCGCGATAATAATTCAGGAGGAATTTTACTACTAATTTAGATAATAAACAGAAAGTTCTGAAAATTTTATATTTGCTTTGGCCCGGATTCGTATCCTCGATCGCACTTTCGCCTTAACCCTTAATAAATAGCTTTGATGTTCACTGCATAAAACATATCTCTACATTAACTGTAAATGAATAAATCAATTAAAATAGCTTTGACTTTTACTGCATTGTTAGAAACATATTGTTCTCAAGACGAGATATCTAATCAATCAAACAATGAAGAAATCTGTAATTTAATACTTTGATGGTATTACGCAATAGAGCATACACCTGTTGCTAACTGAGCGGACTGATCTAATCGATCACACTGAAATAACTGCTAAAAATATTTGATTGTTACACCCGGCTTAAAACACTATCATGTTCTAAGTCATGATATACTCCGATCACACTGGACACAGTAGGAAATATCCAAAAAAACACAATTTTAACCCACTTTAGCACATGATGTTTGAATGCTATATAACAGGAAAACTGTTCTGATAGCAAACTCTTTGTACGCATTGAACACCAGCTGAAAGTGACACATCCCAAACACACTACTATGATTTGCACATCTTAGAACCAAAACACTGTTCTGGGAGATGAGCAACTCATATTTACATTGACAATGACACATCCACACAAATAAATAAGCAAAAATATTTAACAATATATACTGATGTTAGTGCTTAGAAGCAGATCTGCTCTAGTGAGCAATAAATTCATATCTTACATAGCATATGTAAATTAACTATAATCTTATTTCAACTATAATAACGATTGTTTCAAACCCCCGACCAGAACACATCCACACCTAACGAAAAACAAAAATTACTAAACACTAGCCTTGAGTGGCACTGCTAACTCTTCCGCTACTCCCCTCTCTCTCTCGCTACTCTCTCCCTCTCAAGTTAGCCTCCTACTAGTACAAAAGGCAAAACTATCAGTCTTCTCCAACAGCCCTACTCTTGAACAAGTATCAGCTAATCATTGGTTCTAATTAGGCAAATAAACTTTAATACCATAATGTAAGGTAATTATACATTTTGGGAGTATGTCACATGGAATACATTACAAAATCACCCGAACTTCCCCATCCAATCTCACTCCCCAAATCGCTCTGAAAGTATTACAGAGAGGATTTAAATTTGCGAAGACAATGTCATGACAGTGGTTAAGAAAGATATAAAGCTCTAGCTTTATTGCCAAAAAACTACAAATTATAATCTAAAACATATAATACTTGGTTTTTATTAAACATTAAAAGTGTGGAAAGGTCAGCATTTACTAGCTCCATATCATCAAAAAAGAATAGAAAAAACTGAAACAATTTCAATAGGGCAACCAAATCAATACCAGAAATTAAGTATCATACGACCAATGACTAGCAATTAATATAAATTGCTTAAATAATAAATATGGAAGCAAATAATTATTAGAACTCTTCAAATACCTAAATAAATTTGAAATATATCGATATACAGCTAATTTTTAGATAGATTTATAACTATGTAGACAAAATAATGGGCATAAAATTTGTCATAAACGATTTCAAACCAAATATTGCTAAGCATTTACACTTACGATGTATTGGAGAAGTGGAATAGTCTCTCTTATAAATAGTGAACAGCGGCAACATCGATTTATTCAAGAAAAAAATTAGAAATAAAAATAATAAAAATAGGAATGTGAATTGAATTACTACTCATAAATATTAATAAAAACACTAGAAAAGTTATGACACTAAATGCCAAAGTTAATAGGCCATGAGTCATTTGGAAATGTACAAATACATCTTGAAAAGATGGATGATCATATTGAGAAATGGAAACAGGTTCTAGAACAAACAATATAGAGGATCGTAGTTCTAATTCTAATCGTAGTCTCATTGATCACGACTATCATCCTTAATTTTCAATAACAGTTTTATGTTTACACTTAGAGGTTAGTATTTCTAACGTCTAACCGCTGACGTTCATCATCTACACTATAACTACATATTTTGTCCCAAATAATACAATTTTGACGTTTCACCGCTATAGAGGTGTTAATTCCTTACGCTTCCTAAACGAACCTTCATATCCCCTCAACTAGCCTTGACAGTGACAGTAAATCTTTACTAGTCGGGGTTCTTCTAGTTCTTTTTTCTTTTCTTTCTTTTTCTTCTATTTTCTTTTTCTTATTGATCTATTGATGTTAACATTGCTTTTTGCCATCTTCATTTCTCATTTTCACATTTTCATTCATTTTCTTTTCATTTACATTCTTAATCCCTTTTCCTGTCCTTTTTCCGTTTTTTTTTTGTTTTCCTTTTTCTTTTATCTTTTTCTTCTATCTTCTTATCTTCTATCTTCTCTCTTCTTCTTCTATCTTCTCTCTTCTTTCTCTCTTCTTATCTTCTTTTCTTCTTTCCTCTTCTTCCTTCTCTTCTTCATTCTTCTTCTTACTCTCTTCTCTTCTTCTCTCTTCTTCTTCTTCTTCTTCTTCTCTTCTTCTTTCTTCTTCAGCCGCAGCGAGGTCATCTAATTCGCCATTTTGATAGGCTTTGTCTTCTTTTTCTTTTCTTTTTCTTTCTTCTTCTTCCTCTTCTTCTTCTTCTTCTTCTACTGCTTCTTCTCTTTCTTTCTTTTTTCCTTTTCTTTTCTATCTTCTTCTCTCTTCTTTCTTCTATTCGACGACTAGAACTTCAAACTGTAAGACGTGTTAACATGTGTATGGCCAATAAATTCATTTCTCTCTGATGCCTCTTCTGATCACAAAAATTTACATGAAAAAATTTAAAGCTGTAAAAATTGAAAAACTTTTATTTTCACTTTAAAAATTTTTATTATTTATATTTACAATTAATTAATTATGGAAATTTAATCTTTCGATTTGATTGTCAATTTTTAATAAACCTTTTTTGGTGAAAGAATCTTATTCTAATATTTAACAATGCCTAGGCAACCCGCTTCACTTGCTCTTGTAATACTAGCCGGTAGCGGTGTATTCAATTTTCATTGAAAATACATTGACTAATTAAATTTCTTGCCATGAATTTGTAGACGTCAACTTTACGAAAAACAAAATATTAGAGAAAACTTCAAATATGAAATTCATTGTCTAAAAAACAATCATATATCTAACTTAGGAAAAACATCAAATTAGTGACCTAACTCACTACTAACTAAACAAATTCCTTTATCATTGGACAAAAAATTTGCATGAGCCAAAGGTTTGAATGAAATGCTCTCACAGGTACTTACTGTGGCGAAAGAGCTTAATTCTATTTAAAAAACAATATTAGACTTGCTCGGTAGAAATACAGACGTAGACCAAAAACAAAGATGACCACTTGAGAGACCAATGCAAAAAAAAATTTACCAAGGGTCTCACATGAGTCAAACCTCCATAATTAAGGACATAACTTCTGATACACACCAACATCGAATCCTTTCCCCTTAAATTTGAAAAAATGGACACCAAACTTGAAGACAGTTTTATAGTTCTTTTTCCCAGGCATAATTAAAAGAATTTTATTTTGCGTTAACCTATCAAAAAAAAATATAAAAGCTTTAAAAGAAGAGAGTGAAAATTTGAATGAATTGAAGGATGTTGTAGTTAAGAATAATAATAGTCTAGTATGTTCTATTGGAATTCAAATGACGATACCAAAAGAAAAACTTAGGTCAACGAACTTATCATTCAAATATAAGCACACTAATTGATAAATTTGACAAAGAATAAAAAACAACTATGTTTTAGCTTATGACTGAGATTCATACTCTTCTTAGTATGCACCTGATTATTTTCCAGCAAGGCTATATTTCAACACCAGACTGGAAAAATTTGCAAGGGATCAAAACGTCTCTTTTGCCACATTTTGGGAATTTTTACGTGATCAAAAAAATTGTTATATTTGCAAGGCGATGGGTTTCCATTTGATGACACATTGGATTGATGCAAACTTGGGTCGACTCTTGGACACAGAGTTAGGAAAACTACACAGAGAAGACAATTTAAAAACAAGTTTATTTCGAATGCGTCCAATCGCTCGCTCGATATGTGCAAAATGAAAGCAGAGATCTTTTAATCATGTGACTGATAGGACAAGAATAAACAGAATTTAAACTATTGTTTACACAGAAAAATTACAGATAATAATTACAAATAATACTTAATCCACTCTTCAATTTTAAGATTTAAGATTTTGTTTGGGAATTTCAAATTAATGGCTATAAATAATACTTCAAGGATAGAAACAATAAATGAAAGCGAGTGGCGTTAATTTACATTAAAAATACAACATTGCTTTGCTAAGTCAAAATATTGTAATGAAAAATATTAAATATTGGTGTTCAAATAGAAAATCGATATTAAATTGAACTATAAAATATGTCTAAACGTCCAAGGAGCGAAAAATCAGTAATAGAATGTAGCTTGACAGATGAATTTGAAGAAGAGCTCAGAAGGAGTCACAAATAATTTAGACGAACTTATAACGACCCAAAATATACCCACTAATAATTTACTAATTGCAATCTGGCAAGAAAGCGATTACTAAAATTCTTAGAACACAATTTCCTTTTTACAATAATTATTGCCCTACGAGGCGAACAAATATTTCTAACCTAATAATAGGCAGTCCTTAACTATGTAAGAAATTTTAGTTAATCGAACCCATTGTAAAAGTGTCATAACATAGATTATTTACCATAATATTGGAAAATCAAAATACACAACAATTACTTGCAAAATTCCAATTTTAGAACGCCCAATTTAATGCTTAAAGGACAGACTGTCTATGATTGATGAACATTAACAGGAGAAATCAAATGTAAGTGGGACTACGTTTCTAAAGAATATTTTAAGCACAAGAAAAAATTTTGTTCCTATAAAAATGAATCACGTTGATTTTCAAGCAAGATGGTGGAATAATTAAATTAAGAATCTTAATAATAGATAAGCATATAATATATTCTATGAATCGTCTACCTTCAGTGGGAAAAATAATAATATTACAAGCTTGTCTCGACGGGCAAACGAATTATATAGATATTATAAAACGGAAACTATTGAAATAATATTGCTCGTGAATGTAAAAAATTTAATCCTAATAAATTTTTAACAAATTATGTTAATACAAAAGTTCCATTAAGAATCATATTGCCTTTACATAACAAATAGTCAATTAAAAATCAAACATGCTGATTGGCAAACATTCTTAAAGTATTTTTCTCGACAGTTATATATACAAAGAGATCTCAGATAGCCTCTAGCATGAAAAAACATAAGGAAACCATTTATGCAGACAACATTAAACAATTTAAATTCTAGAAGAGAAGGAGCTTTCCAGAATTGATATTTATTAATAAATATAATGCCCTTACTAAGAGAGGTAATCTATCCAATGCATCTCAAAAATTTGAAACAAACAATTATTGAAGCTCTTGACAACTTCTCAATTAGTCTATAAAGAAGGAATAGTTCCTATATTTCACCAATTGCAATATAACTCCCATTTCAAAAGGAAGATACGTAAGAGTCCGAATAACTTACAAACAAATTAGCCTATGCTTCTATAGTTGTAAAATTTTTGCAGCAATCTTACATAACCTAATACCGTTAGTTTTGCCATCTGGAAATCATATTGCTCAACGAATTCCCAACACGTTTTAGAAGAAATAGATCATGCTGTCCAATTTTTGTAGAATTTTTTTTTTTTATTATTATAACATTAGATAATTATAAATACTAGACGTCATTACTTAGACTTTCAAAAAGCATTTAATATACCGTCCCTCCTCAAAGATTATTGGAAAACTAGAACTCATGCCATGGTATTCGAGGAAAACTTTTAAATTGGATGAAGATGAGTTGCTTTCAGATCTCAACAAACGAGATCGTTATCCAAGTGGAATGTCTCTGGATTGGAACGAATGTTACTATGGGACACCACATCTGTCCTGGTCCAATACTCTTCATCTATATACTGTAATGAACTATAGATGATAATTATTTAGGCAATATTTCGAAATTGCAGATATTACATAACTTGGAAATCGCAATTAATATGTAGAAAGATAATCAAACTCCAAACGACTTGAACAAGTTTTCAAATTGGTCCAAAAACATGGCAAATGGAAAATTTAATACCATTAAATGTAAGTTAACAATAGGATCGATAATAGAAAACTATGATTTACAAAATAATACACAGTTAATCTAAAGTTTCAGTGAGGGTAAAATGATCTAAAAGTATTAATCAATAACGTGATTTAAAGTGCGAAGGGATCCGGGGCAGGGACAATATGCTAGCTGGTAAAATAAGCAAGATAAAGCTCTAGGATTATTGCCAGAAACTTCAATATAAATCTAAATAATATAATACTTCCTCTCTATAAAACATAAATTAGACCTCATCTGGTACAGTTTTGGAGCCCATACCTCAAAAAAGACATAGAAAAAATTTGAAAGAATTCAAAGAAGTCAACCAAATTAATCCCTGAATTGAAAGGTAAATCATATGAGCAACACTACTGAATTAGATATTCTATCTTTAGAGACAAGAGATTGAAGGAAAATTAATAAAGTTTTCAAAATTAACTAAAATAAATTTGACAATGTCGATTACAGCCTTACAGGCAATTCTTTAGATATGATTTATCATTAAACTTTACTGTCAACTTTCATAAAACATTTCAAAACACACAGACTTGTAGTAATGAGAACTTACGATGTAATTGAGAAGTGTAATAGTCTCTCTTATGAAATAGTGAACAGCGGCAACATCAATTTATCAAGAAAACGTTAGATAAACACTTTAAGGAAATTTGTGAACCTCAACTCATACCGAATCTTACTTTATTAAAAACGAGTATAATAATTAAGTGTAATCCAAACCCAACTTATGTAATCATTAATAATGTTTAAAAGTACATCTTAAAAGGAAATTTGGGCGCGAACTATAATCTTAAACAGTCATACACCCCATATCGGGTGAGATGGTTCATTTAGCGAAAATGTTTTACCACTGATTCTAAGCGCTCTAAGTCGTCGTCGCATTGAATCACACTAACATCTATAATTATTAATAACACTATTAATGTTCACGGCTTAGCGGCGTTATTTTTCTAACGTTCTAAGCCAAGTGACATCATCGATACAATTAATCAGTCTAAGCTATTATCTGTATTAATTAACAATAATTGAATGTTCCAACCACTTAGAGGATTATTATCTAACTTCTACCGGGTGACCTCATCGATCACTACCTAATCGTCTTAAATTTGAAAAGAAACAGTTTTAGATTTCCATCTCTTGATCCTTTTCTTTTAAGTTTCTAAGTAAAAATTAATACAATCACACTCAATTAATATTTTGTATAATTATAATAATTTGAATAAACATTTTGATGCGTCCACCCACATTAAGAAGGTATTATTTCTAACTTCTAAGCCGGTACCTCATACTACAACTATCGTCTTAATTTTAATTAAACATTTTTATTGTCACCAATTAGAGGCTTATTTCTAATCATTCAACTGGTCACATCAAATCGATCACACTTTCAATAATAATTTGTTAATTATCATTCTATACCGTTAACCAAATAGTGATTTGTCAGCCTCTGATTCATCTTTTCCTGTTTGCTTCAAACTTTCATCTATTGCTTGTTTTTTCAATCGACGCAGTTCTTCTCTCTTCTCTTCTTTTTATAGGCGTATAATTTCTTCCTCGTCAGGATCAATATTCATATTTAACACAGATGTAGAAGTAACGGGGGGGGAGGTTAAATTATATATTTATTTTTTTTATATTATTATATTATATATACTATATATTATTATATTTATATATTATACTATTACTTCTTATATTTATATTTATATATAGCAGAGACGCTCCACACCGTGTCTGTCGTTGCTTGCCAAGTTGAACATTATACAATTTCTCTTTCAGAGCTTTTTCAACAAAATTTTATGTTACGATAAATTTTTCTCATTTTTTTTGCGGAATGGTCAACTATGAATGAATATACTATACATATAAAAATTAGTGTAAATTGAAAGACCAAAGTGCAATTCTCGTTTTAGATACGGCTATTGTTTAATACAGTTTAAAAAAAAGTGTCTTGTGCTCAAAATGAATTGGGGATGTGGTGTGTATTCTGAGTATCTCATTTGACAATTGCTTTGAATCTCTTACAACATTGGGGCTTGGAAATACATTGCAATTTCTTTCAGTAATGGATAAGCTAACTTAATTTTATTTATATATATATATTATATATAAATTATATCTATATATATATATAATACATATTATGCATATATAATACTAATATATATTTATAATATCTCGTTTATAAGAGAGTGGAGAGGGAGAGAGTGGAGAGAATTGGTGAGAGAGAGATTTTTATGAAAGCGTTTATATATTATATATTATGTATTGATATTTATTATATTATATATCTATATTATATATTTTATTATTATAATTATATATTATTATATAGTCAAATCAATAATTTTATCTGTTTTAGTGATTATTTCTTTTTCATAAATTTATTTCATGGTTTATATTGTATCTTAAATCTATGAGAGCATGTGATTGTATGTGTTAGTTATATCAGAATTGGTTTGATGGCCTCTGTTAGTGCGATTCGTAGATCTGGTTCTTGCTCTAATTTGTTTCGTGTATCTTAGTACCGTGTTGCATTGCCCCACGGGAAAAGCCCCCGTACTTTAAGGTTGTAAGAACCATGTAGGATTGCATTAGTTGCTCGCTTCTAAATCTGTCTCAGTTTTCAATCCATCATCATTTTGAGATTTTTTCTTTAATTCGGTTGTAAATTGGTTCTTTCTTGATGTGCTATTTACTGTTTTGGCGCAGTCGAAAGATGAATCTATTTTTTCACTTTTCAGAATTGGTCATGAGCCAATTGAGAGATCTGTTTCATTACTAGAAGGATCTGCAATTGTTACAATTCTGTTTCAATTTTTTAATGTGTGATTAGACTTTTAATTTTTCACTTACTCATTTTCCAGAGCAATACCCAATGATGGGAACATTTCTACAGATCTTTTTCTAATTCTCCTTCCACATCAACGATTTTCTTTGAAGCAGTTCATTTCTCAGTATTGCTAAAATGATCCTTTTTTCTGAGGACAAATTGGTGTTTACTTTTTCAAATTTCAGACTACGTACATTACTCAAAAACCACTTCTGTACTGAAAAAGCAGGCAACTTTGACTCTTATCTTTGTCCAAACAAAAAATGTAATTATTTATCTTCAGAAAATCTTTTTTAGCTCTCTACTCGAGAACGCGAATTCTGTGTGGTACAGAGGTTTTGTTGCTTACTGCCATTTGTTTGATTATATGAATATTTTTCTATTCAGGGTCTTGATTTACAAATTAACTCCGTGGACAATCCTGCGAAACGAGTATTTCTGGCTCCAATTCTGTGTGATAGCTTGCGGATGGACTAATCAGTTGCACGATGTGTGGGTGCTTAGTTTATAATTTTGCTTGAATCCCTTTTTTACTTCAGTAACGAGTGTTCGTTACTGTGTTCTCACAGTTTTCCCTGGGGTTTGTTTTGTACAAGAGAATTATGTCTTGGAAGATGCTCTTCCCTGTAACTTTTTTTAAGTGGCTCAAAAAAAAGTAGTTTTCTTGTAAAGTTTCTTATTTAAAAAAAAATCTTATAGCATAATATTTACGCACACACTGTATGTACCCAACGCTAGATTAGCAAATTTTCCCATTGAGTAATTTGTTTTATATTGTTTCTTATTTTTGCAATACTATCTATACGCTAGCCGTTTTTGTGCAGGAATAAATTTTCGTTCTCAGAGTATTCTTCCCGTGTTAATTTGCCCATTTTTTTAGAGCAGGAAGTAGTGTTTCGCCATGGTGTGTGGCTTTATTTTGCTATTAAGAAGAAATCAAAGAGACGCTTCTAATATTCTTAGTGTTCACAAATTTTTTTGATTAGCTTGAGTATTTGAGGCCTATTAAAGATTCCAGCTTTGAGCGAGCGTTTGTTTCAGGTTCCATGTTTATTTAAATGCATTATTAACATTGATGGTTTCAAACAAGCATTAGACAGCATCTCATAACATAATACTGGTGTTACTTGATGTAATACCAAATTTTTAGTAGTTGCTTGTATTTTTACTTTTCTGGTGTAGTTTTCTGCACACGCCTATGCGCTATTTTTTATCTTTGCAAATGTTACTATGAACGTTGAAGTTTTCAGTTCAACCTATTACTTTCTTGTTGCGCACCTGAAGTAGAAGCACTATCAGAATAATCTTCAACCCGCGGTTTCTTTGCGGGTAATTTTTTCAACCATTTATCCATTTTATGAGAGGTTTAAAATCAATACAAGAATACACGACCTACCAGCCACTTGCACAATGGTGCACTGAGCAGTGTTGCCAGACAGGTCATGGGAAATTACCACTCTTGTTTCGAAATCCTCTTAGAGGAAACCTCATCATATTTATATATATTATATATATATTTATTTATTTATATTTTATATATATATATTTTATTATATATTAATATTTTAATATATTTATTAATTATATGTATTTATTTATATTATGGGAGATTTTATATATATATATAAAAAAGTTGTTACAGAAGGAGATGGGGATTGGGGGAGGTGCGGGATGGGATGTGCTTATCGCCTGCTGCCTAGTAATAACGCTACATGTTTTAACAAGAATAGGGTGCGGTGCTCTTCTTTAGTCGTCTTACTGTTTTAGTATCTCAATTTTCTTTTAATTTTCAATAAAATTAAATTCAATATATTACTAAAGTTTCTTCTTTAATTTTATAATTGTTTTTTAACCCTCCAAATACCCTGCGGACGTGAAAAAGGACACAGCCACCCAAATGAGAGAACCGCGCACTCATGTGATACAAGATCACGCAATCACAAGTGATCGTGGGCCTACTTCTTTGGCGTACCCCCAAGTATTGCTTTGCGTACCCCTCGGGGTACGCGTACCACACTTTGGAGACCACTGCTCTAATATGTAGAATATCTTATCCCTAATTTCTGTTGGTTGTTTCCTAATTATAGTTTTAGCCATCTCTAAATTCAAATGAGATATTAGAGCAGCCAGTGACATGACTGTGTTTGTGGGAAGAGCATCTACTATGACGTCACATATGGCTATATCAGATTTTGGATTAATGTGCTCCCCTATCCCCCGCTTGTTATATAATTTAAACTCCTCTCTTTCCTCATCTGTAAGCAGATTCTTTTCATGCCACCCTATGCCAATATATGCTATTCGAGCAAACTTGGCCACCATTCTATTATCGGGGATAGTCTCCACACAACTCAAGTATGGATTTGCTGCCACACTCACACTAAATGATCTAACTACCCCTACTTCTGTCTTCCAAGTATCATTTAAATTTGTCACAAGTTTTGCTGCATTCTCTACTACTGCCGTTGCAAAAGTCAATGACTGCATCTGAGTTCGTTGATACACTAGCTTAGCCTGCTCTAGTAAACGTAGTGCCCAGGGAGATAACTTTCTTTCATCCTTCAGTTG
The DNA here is from genome assembly GCA_015478945.1 of Trachelipus rathkii. Taxonomy (NCBI): domain Eukaryota; kingdom Metazoa; phylum Arthropoda; class Malacostraca; order Isopoda; family Trachelipodidae; genus Trachelipus; species Trachelipus rathkii. Next base: position 12,414 of record JABUQX010033824.1, on the reverse strand, counting down.
CACACTACTCAATCGTTTTTTTGTATCTGTTTCGTCTAAGATGATCACATTCTTAGGACCCACGTTTAGCACACGGCCTACTATCTCATACACTACGGATGTATTTTGAACCACCTTCCATTCAACACCTTTGATTATCTCATCAATTACTTCCCTACTAGGACACTTGTAATCTGGAGTGGCTGTAGCTGCTTGTATCCTTCTGACTAACTGATTAAATATTCTATCACTACGTGTAAAACCTGGGGATAATATGAGGATGCTGGAGCATACAATCTCTCTATCACTTTCATCTCCAGCTGTGATGGGACAGGGTTTTTGGAATCTTTTTGTATGAACTGTCTTTGGTTTACTTAAAAGATTATGTGGTGATATGACATTGACATAAGAAGCGCTGATTACTTTTAACATCGGGGTTATGCCGTCATGAGGGCTAAAACCGGGAAGATCTGAGCAGTTAAAAATTATAGCTGTTAGTAAGTGGCTATATCTGCTAATGGACTAGGGTTTGCACCTGGTGTTTCATAGAATTTTATGCTCTTGCCTAATTGTTATTTGAACTTCCTATGGGTTGCTGGCTATAAAACTCTTCCCAAAATTTACATCTTTCTACTATACTCAGTGTCATTATATTCCCTAAATTTGATGTAGTGTACCACCTAAGTGGCTTTTCTTCATTGGGATTTGTTGAACTTTATATGGGGATCGAGTATTATGGAAGGGTGTGCTTTAGGCACCGACTATATTACCCCTTATAGTGGAAAGAGCTTTTAGACTCTTGAATTGTTTATAGGGGCTATTTGGGGATTGCTGATGTCACGCTGGGTTCTCTGTTTAATTACATTGCTATTCGAACGTTACTGCTTGGTGAGAGTAAATCAGGCTGCTGAGTGGTTGTCAAGATAACTTATTTTGGTTGATTCTGTAGTGTCCTACGTGTGCAATTTTCTTTGTTTAACTCATTGGCTTCACTTCACAATGGACGGTTAAAGTAGGGCCTTTTGTAGTCTACTTTAAAGCTTAGAAATATATTAAAAACAAAGATGAAAGATGAAATGCAAACAATTTTGACTTGATAATGAAAAAAGACAGCCAACCCACAAAAAAGAGTAGAAAAATAAAAACAACTCCATATATTTTTGTTGAGCGAGTTGTTTTGCACTCGATTTATTGAGGTGAGATGCGTTAGTAATTCAGTAGGTTAGCCTGTTTTTGGCCTTGGACTTTTTACTTGCGAGTTAGGTGGCTTTCGGCTTCTAATAAACTTAAGTTGATTTTTCCATTTTTTTTTGAATAAGAAAGAAAAATATATAAATGAAAAAATGAATTGCCAAAATAGTACGTGATTTGAACGAGACTAAAACACACCGGTAGTATTTGGGCAAATAAATGCGTTTTTTCCGTGTATAGCCGGTCGCATGACGAGGGGAGGAGGAGTGGGGTGAGAGGAGGATGGTTCTATGGGTGGATACCGGAAAAGAGAGTTTCCAAAAAGATCTCTCCTAATATTTAGGTGTGATTTGTTTATTTGAAATTGATTTGTTTTAAGGCCTCGCAGATCCAATGAAAAAAGAAATATGACGGTTTATGTTTGCTAGATAGGGTATTCAGAATATTTATTTTTTTTATCAGAAACTTTAGGTTGGCAACTTTGATTAATTTATTTTGCGTACAAGAAAGGGGCAGACAAATTAATGGGGCGGTATTTTCAGATGGTCCGAGAGAGGGGAGGTTTTCGAGGCATCGTCCGGGTGTATGGGGAGCTTGGGTTGGAACGAGGATAAAAATATTAAGTGATGTAAATGCTTACGTGGAAAAACAGATGTTAATTTATATTGAAAAATTTCTGTGAAAAATAAATTTTAAAGTTGTTCAATACAAGTATCTGATAGGGATTCGGACAGATATTAAGTCGTGACAAACAGGACAAAGTAATGGATAGTGAATATAAATTGTGTGTTCCCAGGTCACTCTGCCAGAACTTAAAACCAAAATGTGGAGAGAGTAGGGGGAGAGTCGCTGTTTTTGACGAATCACGAAATTAGATGGGGGGGGGGGATGTTGTAAAGATTATTTTATTTTTTTTTTAGAAACCGCGTGAAACAAAAAAATTATTGATAAGAACCCCAATGCTTTATTTAAAATCCTCTACGAATCTTATTTGAGCTATAGAGTCCTGCCCCAAATTTTTTTTTTCAGATGGGTTGGGTAAAGATATAATCTTGGGGGAAACATGGAGATTTCGGTTAGTGATCATGCATAATGAGAACTAGTCAATTGCTATAATGTCTTTGTCATGATTATTGTGTATTTTTAAGTTGTAAGTTATGCAGTAGCATAATAAATTGTTGTGCATTTTAATTCTTTGATATGTTTTGTATAATAGGACGGCCAGGAATGTGGTTTATCTGTGTTTGTGAAGCTACTTGAGTCTGACGCTTGATTTAGGTGAAATTGTCTTTCGTGTTGACATTAAAAATTTGTGACTGTGAACACTCCATTATTTATCAAAATTATTCTAACTTCAATTTGAAAAACTGAAATAATATGCTGTGACCAAAATAATATGAAAATAAGCGTACTAATATAATATGGATGGTCTAAAAACTTATCTTTGTTCTATTTAAACGAATACATTGTTCTTATTCATCTGACATTGATAATAGTTAATTTATGTTTTATTTTCAACATTAGAAATTTCCGAATTCTGTTGAGCTGTTATTTTATATTTTCTATGAACTATAAATATAACTGCCCTGGTGGCGAGAGGAAAAAATTTTAAGTTCCAATGTGTTTGTATTTGTGTAGAATTTCCTGTGTGAGGGCAGGTTGGTTTTAAGTGCAGGATTAATTAATAGTCGTTTTAGAGTGAAGGAATAATAGGTGGATGAGGAATTTGGATAGAGGCGTTTCTCTTTGATGTATTCAGGGATGGTTAATTGAGAGAAATGTAGGCTTTGGAGGTGGATCGGAGGGCGTAGAAAGGTGCTGTGGCAGGAAGGGAGATGACTTGTTTGAGGAGAGGAGAACTAGGTGGAGTGGAAGAGGTGAAGTAGTTTGGGTTGGAGGAGTATTTCGAGGTGTGGTATTACGTTTTGGTGATCTAAAATTCCCGAAAGGTGGTTCGATGTCAATCTTTTACTGCTCGGCAAGGTGTAAGAAGTATAAAGAATTGGTAGTTTTTATTAAAGAATATATAGTACTCACATCCGTAATGGTATGTGTTGTCTCCCATGTTTTTTCAATACTATCCACATTCTATTAGAGATCATGGAGAGAGAAGAGGAATCCAGTTCTATCTTTATTGTGGTGATAGATCATTTTTCATCAATATGAAATGAATTCGTTGCTTATAGAATGCAATGGTTTCTATATTCAACACGAGATTTGGAACCATGTTTGAAGTTCAAAAGTTTGCTTATTAGCTATTATTATTGAAAAATATTAACTACATTGTTTGTGTTGTATGTAAAAGTTGTTCTTCTACTCCATCATTTTCTGCATTAAATTTTTGTTTTTCAATCACTAGCAATGTGCCTTTCTGGTTATTTATTAAAAATTGTTTTGCGCGTTTCTTTCCTCAGTACTTTGCCTTTTGTCATTTGAATGACATATGTTCTCGCGCTTTTCTTGACATTCGCTGTTTGCTTACTTTTATATTGAAATAATAATAATGTCACCTTTCCAATGCTCTGTATGTGCTGAAGCTATATCAATATCAAAATCGCTTGTGGAACTTCCACTCTTTGCTATTTAACTTTACATCTGCTATATATTTATTCATTTAAATAGGAATATTAAATCCTTAAATAGGTAAGTCAACATTAACTCCATGTATTACTACAGCTATGTGTCTGAGGCGGAAACAGTCCTAAAACCTTAACTAATTTCATGCGTTTGTGTTCTCTTTTCTTTTGTAATGATCGATAAGTTGAACAAATGATTGTTATCTCACTGCTTCCTACCTGTGCATTTGGTATGCTTTTAAATTTTTTTAATTTGGTTGTTTAACTGTAAATTATTATTTAAATTCCTGGAAATAAAGAGTTTGTTTAGGATAAAGTCCTATTCGCACTCTTATGGAAACATGGCAATATGTGATGCTGGGGATTTTGTTGCAACTTTTGAAGGGGAATTTTTGTCTGCCTAGAGGTGATTGCTTTTAATTGCGTCTAACGTTTCTATTTTCTTGACTAAATAGTGCTCCAGAATTACCCTATTTATAGAGGTGCTAGCTAATCTAATTCTAAAATTCAGTTTTTTTTTTCCTTTTTATGGGGGTGATAGCTCTAAGTCTTTGACTGTTTGAGACACCCTCCGTCCGTTTGGAGCGGAAGTGTATTTTCCACTTGAAAGCTAAATGGTTTATTCATTCTCTTATGGAATCATTCTCTTTCCATTTTGGAACTTAGGGTAGGCTTCTTTCTGTAACTAATGGTATCTACTTGTGTTGATACCTGAAAGACTGTGTATGGCTTCATTATGTTTAAATTCTTCGTTCGGAATAATAGTATTAACTTAGAAGGCGATCTTTTTTTATTTCAGCAATTATTACCATTTGTGGATTGATTATAGTTGGTCCTGCTGGTACTATAAATTTTAGGAGAGATGCTTTGCTGAAGAAAAATGAGATTAGTTCAGTTAATTTGCGATTGTGACCATTACATTATTGGTTGTGCATTTTTATACAGGCTGGGGCTTATGAAAATTATTATAATGGTTAGATTCCGTGAGAGGTTGGCGTCATGTTGATCTTCTTACATTATTCAATTCGTTTGAGATAATTTGCGAAGAGTGTCGGAGTAACTTTTAAGCATACATTTATTCAATACTGTATGTAACATTGTGGACATTATCGGTTGCTGTGCTATGTAACATCTTTAGATTTTCCTCTCCGTTCTTTCATTATTTTATAAAAATGCTACTTACATTATTTTACCTAAAAAAGTTTTACCTATATTCTGAGGAATACATCATCTTTCTGTGTGTTGTAGGAATGGGTTAGGTTTTTTTCGAATTCTAGCTGCGTTATCTGTACCTGGTTATGGTATCAATCTGTATTACATATAGTTGCTTGAGTTACATGCGAATTTGTTTTTCTTTCATTTAGATATGCCTAGACTATATCATGTATGCGAATTTCAGGTTTAAACTATTCTCGTGACAGTGTGCGTGATTGCATTTGGATATTTCTTATTAACTAATTGTGCAAACCTTAATATTAGCGGAACTGGAAATGCGTGATTGAAATTTGGTGTTCCTTTTGGACCTTAGATTCAGCTGTGTCGGAGGCATGGAATTTGTTTTTAAATATGCCTTTTAAGTAATGAATATTATTTCTGCTATTTTTTTTAAGACTGGTTAAATAATTTGTTTTTCTGGCTTATTATAACGTTATATTCATTGAGAACATTCATAATTTTTTATTTAGAGTGTTTGGAACTGAGTTTGCATCATTTTAGCATTTGTGTAAAATTTCAGTTCAATTGGATAGAGGGAAGAAAGAAACCTGTGAAAGTGAAAAAATTAAAATGTTTCTTTAATTCTAGTGAATTGAATCACCAACGAGTGTGGACCTGTTATTACGCATTGTGGAAATCGGATTGCGGAGGGGAACGTTTTGTTGTTCCGCCCTCTTATTGAAAAAATTTGACTCTGATATTATATTGATTTTCAACATTTTCTTCATAAATAGTTGTCTTGTGCATTGTATTATTTCTTTCTTGAGTGTTTCAACATTTATTTAGAGTTCTTATTTCTTGTGTTCGGCCATTCTTGTCGTAGGCGTTTGTTATTTTCCCATGAAGGTTCTTAATAGTTGTGGCGTTGTGATGTTTGTTTATGTTTTGGTTCAACCTGTAAGTTGTCTATAAGCTGTGCCTTCATATGTTGTTTATATATCTGTTTCATTGATAGTTATGGGAGCGTTGCTATTAAGGATATTCGGTTTTGGGATTCCACTTGATCGTGCCAGTTTGGCTTAGTTTCCCCTTTGGTGTTTCGTCTCAATTTCTGTTGTTACTCCGTGCCGGCATAGTTCAGTCTAGGGAGCAAGCTGGCCGTGTTATCCTTGGGCCTCCTCTTTGTTTCACGGTAAAAATGGATTAGTTTTCTTGTCTAAATCCTGCCGATTCTTGCTATTTAACGTAGATTGATTTCAGATTTTCATTCTTATCCACTTTTGGTTTCAGCTTCTTGTCTCCTAAATTTTTTTCCCCTTTCTTTTATTTGCCGTTTCCTTCCTTCTTGCTTCTAGGTGGTCTTGTACACTCACTGTCAGTCTTATGCTTTATCGTGAATTTATTCCCTAATTCTTGTGTGTTTCCATTATGTTTCGGCCAATCTCTAAATTTAAATTGAGTATTAGAGAGCAGTGAATGACTAGGTTGTGGAGGGATCTATTGACGTCTTTATGGTTATCCGATTTTGGCATTAATTGTGATCCTAACCCCGTTGTCTTATATATTTAACTTTCTTCTTCTTCTTCTGTAAGCGTTCTTTTTCATGACCATGCCGATATATGTATGCGAGCAATTGGCCCCGTTATTTCGGGACCAGTCTCCCACAACAAGTATGGATTTGTGACACTCGACTAAATGATGCTAATACCTGTCTTCCAAGTATCATTTAAATTTGTCACAAGTTTTGCTGCATTCTCTACTACTGCCGTTGCAAAAGTCAATGACTGCATCTGAGTTCGTTGATACACTAGCTTAGCCTGCTCTAGTAAACGTAGTGCCCAGGGAGATAATTTCTTTCCTCCTCGTTGCACACTACCAGATAGTTTATTGTATTTGGTTTCGTTTCTAATGATCTCTTCTTAGGACCCCCCCATGCTTTTAGGGAAACATGCCTCTATCTCTTACCTCGGAGTATTTTGACACCTTCCACAACACTTTGTATATTCTCTATTCTTCTCTACTAGGACACTTTAATCTGGAGTGGCTGTGTGTTGTATCCTTGTTGGACTATGATTAAATTTCTATCATAGTGTAACCTGGGCGTATAGGGATGTGGAGCTACCTTCTCTATTCCTTTTATTCAGCTGGTGATGGGAAGGTTTTTGGATCTTTGTAAGAGCCATAGTCTTTGTTAGCTAAAAATCATGGGTGATGGAAATAGCCACTACTTGATTACTAAATATGGGTGTGGAAATAGATAGAGGGCTGAAACTACCTTACATCAGCTGGTTCCTTCAGTGCTAATCGGGAGATCTAGCGTTAAATTAATGACTTTATACGTGCTATCTGCAAGCTGGTTTTTCTGGTGTCTTCATAATCCTTTAATGTCTTGCAATGGATTACTTTGACTCATATAGAGGTAGCTTGGCTATAGAACTTTCCAATTGAGGATATTTAGAATCCTCTGTTGTATGTATTATAGTCTATTTGGAATCATGTGTCCACCTCTGTGGGTGTATCTCTCGTAATTGTTAGCAGACTTATTTTGGGATCAGTGTTAGGGAGGGTGATTAAGATACTAATATTACCCGCCTACTAGCGGACAGCTGGTATCTTTGATGATCTCTAGGGGCCTATTTTGAGGGATGTGTAGTGTCTGATGGGTCTTGTGTAATCAGATTAACATATGCGATCCAATAGTTGAAAGAAAGATCTTTCAAATGATGTAGTGACAGTGTCAGATAACTATCGGTTGTTGTGGTTTAGTGTGATTTTTTTTTATCTTGACTCTACTTTCAACTAGGACCGGGTAGATTGGCTCTTTGTAGTCTACTTAAGGTTCAAGAATTATTAAACAAGGGCTTCTATACGCTTGGAAAAAAAGCTATAATACAAGTATATATTAAAAAAACAACTGGATGGAAAGGTTGAAAAAATAACCCTCCTAATAATGTCTTTTGCGAGATTTGCCATCTTTATTTGAGATAGCGTGGTTAAACTAATCTAGAGTAGAGTTGCGGTTTTTGACTGCCTGTATAATGCCGAGTAGGTAGGCTTTCGTTTCTATCAACTGCAATTAGTTTTTCATTGTAATGTTATGAAGAAAAAATATTAAATGGAAGAAAAAAGGAATTGCCCCCCAAGATCCCTTTATTTTGAGCCGTAAACAACGGCTGGGTCATGGCAAGAAATGCTTTATTTTCGGTGTTAACGGTGAAATGGACCAGAGACGGAAACCAGGAAGTCGATAAGCAACCAAAAGACAACAACAACCACGACAACGAATACGAAAACAAAAAAGACAAAGAGCGGAAGATGCTACAGAAGGGAGAGCGGAAGAAGCAAAGTTCAACAAAAGAATATCTATCTATATTATAGGTAGTATTTTGTAAAAGATACTGGGATTGTAAAAAGAAAGAGAAAGCCGGAAAAATAAATGGTCTTTGTTTATTTTTTATAAAAATTACAGAATATTTTTTTTACTTTATAGGAATGCGCGTTGGTCAACTTTGATTATTATTTGCAGTAACGAAGGGGGAGACATAATGGGCGGGGTGTTATTTTTCAGATTTCCGGGATGGGGGGTTTTAGAGCATCGTACGGTGTATGGGGGGTTGATGGTGGACCGAAGATAAAATTTAATGTATGTAAGATGTTCGTGGCCGGTGTAATTTTATTGAAAATTTTGTGAAATATTTTCAAAGATGTTAAATAAGTAATAATGGATTCCGAGATATTCATCGATTGACACAAGACATTAATGGATAGTGATATAACATGTGTGTTTGATACTTGCCAGATATAAAAATTGGGGGGTGGTGAGGTCACCAGATTTTTAGACGAATTCCAGAAATTAATAGGGGGGGATGTTGTCAAAGGCTATTATTATTTTTTTTTGAACGAGAGGAAAAAAATAAGACTTGTATTCAAAGGAAATTTAAATCTTTAGAATTCTTTTCGGTTTTTTTATTTTCTTTTTATTTAATTTTTATTTTATTATTATTATTATTTTATATATTCTATTATTATATATAATAGGTTGTGTGTAACGTAAAAAGTATGAAGGAAAAGAGAAGCAAGGAGGGTTTGAGGATGAAGAGGATGAAAACTCTAGGAGGCTACGGAGCTGAATTAGGTCTTTTAGAAGGGAGAGAATGTTTGAACGCATCATTTTAACACATTTTTTTGGATTCAATATTTCCAAATTAAGTCAAATTAAATTAAATAATATTTAAAAACTTAATGGAGAGCTACAATTTTTACTCAGGCTTCATTGATTTTACTATATTCTGTGAAGAAGAACATTTGAAATTTCGTTTAATTTCTTTTTTGGAATAACAATATTTCGACTAAATAATTGATCTCCTTAGTGTATTTTGCTCGTAAAGATGTTCGCCAGTCAAAGGGTAGGTATGTGGAGTTTCATCCGTCGGTCGGACTTGAGATTTGCCATGTTATGGCGACGGCTAGCACCGGGTTCCTTTCTATTTGCGTGAATTATTTGGCCGTATGGTATCTTATGCGCTAAGCAGATTCGGGAGACTCTAGCAGACGAGTTTGAGCTTATGGGGAGAAATGCGTTTACGAGGCCATGGCGTCAACTTTTTGCAAGAGCTTTGGCAGTGTTTGGTAAATTTCGCCCGAAGAGAGTGGACCTATGACGGAGAAATTCTTGGGAGTTTGTATTGTAGATTATTTATATCTATATATATATATATACTATATTATACGTATATATATTTATATATATTTATATATTATATTTATTATAATAATTATATATATAGTATCTTTATATTTATATAATTATTATTAGATGTACCCCCGACAGATAGGCCCCCGTCCCGATTATTTTAGATGCCGATCGTACTTTCATAACTTTTATGTCTTGTAAAGTGATGCCAAAATGATCAGTAACCATTACTATTTTTTCATGAATGGGTGTGCGTTATTTATTTATAAATTATGTTCTTATTATAATGCAAATATATTATATTTTTATGTTGGTTTTATTCAAAATTCACTTTTCTTTCCATAAGTATTACAAGTTTAGCTACTGCTTTTTGTTTTACATGATACAATTAGAGATTTTACTAGCTAATATAGGAATAATATGAAGAAAGACTCCATTATCAGCTGAAAGACCAAACTAAAAAACGTTATTATTTAACATATATAATAATTTCTTTAAGATAAAGATGATATCATTCCCCTATCCCATTTCCAATTCTAATTTAGCAACATTCAGTTTCCCTTTATGGCGAGAGTTCCTTTCACTACATTCAACACTGAATAGCTCGCTCTCCTGATAGAGGGTGATAAATTTTTGGAAGCATGTTATGGAAACTTGGCCCTTTCATGCCAATGAAGGATTCTCTTTTGTAGCGATCTCTATTTTTCGTGGCCTATTTTAATTCTTTCAGATTTGCAGTTGAATCTCTTTCTCTTGCATGCTTTTTCATTTTTTCGATAGGTTCTTGGTGATTCCTTTAAGTGATGGTGTCATGCATTTGGCGTACTTATGAAAGTCTAGTATCCAAATTCTTCTCTTCGTAAGGTTATTTCTGAAAAGCCCTCGTCACTATCGTGCTGTTGCCAGGTTGTTGTTAAGGGGCTTCCACTTCCGTGATCCTTTTTTTTTTGTCACGGGCAAGTCCTCGTATGCTATTTTAATGCATTTTAGAACTGGTTCACGTCGATATGTCCATTCTTTGGGGTTCCAGCAGCTTAGGATCTTTGATCTTTATATATTGAAACTAGATTTATTTTGCACCAATTAATTTTTTTTTCTTACTAATATGTGTTTGTTAACAAAATGCGCTCTTTATTAAAAGCTATATTAAAGTTCAGTAATTTTTTTTTTTTTTTTTTTTTTTTTTTTTTTTTTGTGACATTCTATTTACTATTGGTTTTAATTGAAATTGTTACGTGTTTATTGATTATTGAAGCAACCCTCAATTGATTATTTTGGTCGTTCTTTGTAGATGTTGGTGTGTCCGGTAGAACCGCATATTCAGCAGCATCTTTTTCTCATCGCCCTGAACGCTTTTCAAATAAGAGTGTTTGGGAACTTTCACATGCTATACTTATTGCGCACGTTTGGGGGAAGATTCAGATGCCGGTCTAGTGTGTTTAAAGACTTTGCGATCTTATTCACGAGCAATCCCCCATGTGGTAAGATTTATGTTTTAGTTTTTTCAAAGGAAATTACCTCATTGCATAATGAACTCATTTGTTTCTGCTTTCTCGACTTCTCATTGGAGGATGCTTTATTGGGGCATAAAATCCATTCTTCTGTTCTTCTTTCTCACTTATTGTGATTGTTTGAGTGCAAATGCCTCTCTTTGCCAAGGCTTTTACAAATAATTTTATAACGGTTTAATCGTGAAATGATGGAGAAAACTGCGATTCACAAGTGGTTCATGTGATATGCTTTTGTTTCCAGGATTGAAATTATGTCTTTACTTTTTCCGAGTGTAGTGATTTTTTCTGTCGCGGGCTTCCTTCGCAGGGAAACGCGATTTTATGATCCTTTGACGTCTGTTATATCCGAGCCTTCAGGTTCAAAATGTGCCTTTTAATCTGTAGCTCAAACTAGGTTAAGGATGAACTGTAGTTTCGTACGTTCCTTTGTATTTCTAGATTATTGCTAGGACAGACCGGGAATTTCCTATATGATATAAAGATTCTCTTGGACTCGTTTGAGAGGAATCATAAACAGGCGCCATGCATGGTTTCTGTCAAGTCCAGGTGTCTGTCTATAGGCCTTTCTTCCAGCATATACAATCATTTTCTGCGCATAGTTGCAACTGTCTTCTGCCTTAATGAATAATGTTTAACTATCTAATAGATTCTGCCTGACCTAAAAGACCACATTCTGGTCTGTTGTGGGTTTAGGATCTGGTCCAAGATCGTTAAGCTCATCTGATTGTCTGTGTGCAAATGTATAGATGTTGATGGTTCAGTCAGGACTGATACTATGTCGAGTCGGGGGGTATCTTTGAGTCACAGTACATTCTCGGAGTGTGGTACCGGTAAATCTGGATGAAGAGCTGGATGCTCATGCGGTGTGTTAGGTGTGGATTGGAACATGTTTGGTTCCTGCACATTTTGTCCTCCAGAAATAACATCCCGTTACGTGATTTGTCAGTTCAGCCCAAATAAAAATTTTATGGCTACATTTTCCTTTTAAACAGTTTCCTCAGATTCTTAACGATTGCGCGATACATGTGAGCCAGGCTTATCCCTCGTACACTTTATATCAAAGTACATTATAAGCCTTTCTATATGGTGAAGCTAATTTTTTGTTCTTAATGTAGTTCTGCCAGCAATATCAAAAATATGTTGGGTGTTTTTCCCCTGACGTGGATTTAAGAATTAACAATATACTTTGCTTATATATTTCTTTTGTAATTAGCATATTATGATTCGATATTAAACTGATGTATAATATATTATTTATTTTATTATATATAATATTATATATATTTTATTATATTCTTTATTTATTTAT
>JABUQX010033823.1:15000-18400 GCA_015478945.1 Trachelipus rathkii | reverse complement strand
AATTAAAGTTTCTACAGCTTGCTACACTAGGAATTATCAAATGTTCCTGGTTTCCAGCATCCAGTGTCTGCCTTGAGTGAAAGAAACTTTAGTACTACGGGAATCACACTTCTTCAAAGAACAACAAAGTTAACTTATAAGAAAAAATTTCGACGATCTTTTTAATTTTGTTTAACAATTTTAACATTTAAAAATATCAACTAGGTAAGTACAAAATTGAATAATTTTAAAATCAATTTAATTTACACATATTTTGAAAGGTTTGATTAAACAATTATCAAAAACAAATATTACTGGTCGTACATATCTTATGTACACTGGAAGCAGTAGGTTTCAAAATCATAGCAGAGTACGATCGATTAAGAGCAATAAGATATCGCTCCAATGCAGGTCTTTACTTTGAGCGTCCTACCTTCCGAAGTGGAGTGGAATATAAAATGAAATTCTGAAAAAATCTTTCAATTCCTTCAAGAACCTATAAACGATACAAAATATTTATCTGAGGAACCTTCTGAACTAGGTGATGGATTCTGTAAGAAATGCGAGCCGAAACTATTAACAAATGATTTAGGATGCAATCAGGATGTGATGAACCATTTCCAATAAGCGTTGTAACCATGTGGAAGTGAATTATTTGAATCTGGAAAATATGAAATGGAAAGGCTGCTTTCTCAGAGTAGAGGCTTAAGTGAGATTCAGAGAAGTTAAGTGGACATGGTTCCAACATTAATCTCCGATGATATAACAGTAGCATTGTGGTGGTTCGGCTATTTAGTTTTTTTTCTTGTTGTCTCATAATTGTTTTTTTTTCTCAGGTTGCGAGAGATGGAACGTCCACGAACATGGAGTGCCAGGGATTTCAGTGTTTTTTTTAGTGCTTTGAGTGTGATTATTTAAAAATTAATTATTTAATATTTTCAATCTTAATTATTTAATTTAAGTAAAGTTTTTTCATATAAAGTTAACGTAACGAAGTAATTCATTTAAATTTATTTTCAGTTATTTACTTTGGATTGATTTATTTTTTTTTTTAATTGAATTGATTTATTTTTGTAGAGGAAAATCAAATATTTTTGCCATATCCAGAAATTTGCACGTGACCCCTCAATGGGTCATAGTAACTAGTTTCAGTTGTGAGTTACTGTTTTACTGCATTACTGCATTACTGTTTTATTTAAATGAGAAAATGTTCGGGCAGTTAAATTATTAAAAATATTTAATGTTTTAATGGATTTTAAAAGAAAATCTAAAAGTTTAATTACCTATTTTTTTTGTTATAGGTATCGGAGGAGGCGCAGGATTAACAGTTTGCTTTATAGTTGTGTCAAGGTACTTCTTAAAGCGTCGAGGTTTTGCTTTATCATTCACAGGTCTTGGACTTTGCGTAAGTACTTTCATAAGTCCTTTAATTGCTAATTATTTGCTGGAATTTTATGGATACAAAGGAGCAGCCCTAATTCTATATGAGTACTTATATATATAACGATTAACTATATATATATATATATATATATATAGTAGAGCTAACAATTGTCAGGTAATGCCAGATTTAGCTATTTTCTGTCCAAATCTGGCAATCTTAGATTTTACAGACATTTTAGCTACCTTTAGGTATACTTCGCAGTTTCTAGTCTTTGTAGGCTATGAGGTCACACCAGGCAATTAACTACCTCCTTTGCTAAAGCTTTTCTTTCTATTTTTGTTGGTGACAATTAGGACATTGCTTAAGTGTCTTTTTGTTTCGTGGTTTATGGTGTGTGTGTCCATATTTTATTAGGGTTTCGACTGGATCGGATTTTCAAATCATGGTTTACTCGAGTGGGTTAGACGGCATTCCCTTAGAGATTTAGGTCCTCAGCTCGTCGTCGGAACTCCTCTCAGACGCGAAAAGCTTTCCTTAGGTTTTATATGGCTTAGTCTCACTCCTCGCGATCTTTGATATACGGTGATCTATATAACCCGAACACATACACATACACACCTACACACAGCAATGCCCAACCCCCATGAAGAGCAACTGAAATTATTTAAATCATTTATCTATATATATATTATTATTAATATATAAATAGTATTATATATATATTATATATATATATATAGTATATATATATATAATATTATAATAATTATTATATATAGTTAATATTACTAATATATTATTTTTACTTATTTTATTTATATGACGTCTATCAAAACCATACCTCTCCCCAACGCTGTTAGTGCTCTTAACATATCTAAATTTTTAATAATTCTATATATTTGTTGTATTTAAAAATTCAAAAGACGGTCTGGAGATTGAACAAGGTCCATTTTTGACTTCAGGTGTAACGCTTATACACATTAGGCCACCGAAGATTTAGATTGATCATTAAATGTATTTATATTTTTAATATTTACTGTATCTCAAAAGGGGTGAGGTCTTTGTTTGTCTCAGATAGAATTAAAAATTTTTGCTTTCGGCCTTCTGTACAATCATAGATACTTTCATTTTAAGAGCATATTATTGTCTCTACATATTTTATTTTATACTAAATTATATATAAGTATATTTAGTATAAATATGTATATATTAATTATATTATATATTATTAAAAAATTTAATATCATTTATATTCTAATATAATAATTATTTATTTTATACTATATATATTTATTAATTTATATATATTAATTTAGTGTATTATTAGTTATTGCTGTATTTCTATTTTTTTTCTATTATTTCTTATACTCATAGTTTTTTTATATTTACCTGATAGCTTGAGTTATTTTCTTGATTGTCTTAGTGTGAATAGTGTTGGTATTTATTGTGAGGTTTATATATATAGAGGTCAAATTGTCTATGTATATAGAATATATATTATTTTATATGATATAAAATTATATATAATATAACATAGACTTAAAAAATGTTTTAATCTTATTTTAATTATATATGTTAGCGTGGGTAATATATATATTTATATGTATATTATATATACATATAATTTAGTAATATATTTTAATAGTATATTAGGTATAGTAAGTATACTTAAGGTATATAATTTATAATTATTAGTAATATATATAATATATATATATATTATTTATAATAGAGAAAAAATAAACAAAATAGGGAACCAAAAAATTAAAATAACCAGTCCAAATTTAGACAAATATACTATTTTTAAATTAATATATTATAATATAATATATAAATATTATTTAAGTATTAATAAAGGTAACTATATATAATATTTATTTATATTAATTATATATATTGATATAATTTGAGGTAAAATAGATAATAATATTAGTAGGTAATATAAAATATAAGACAATCATATACTTGAATATTATATAAGTTTTTATATATATAGTATATAGTTATAATAAAACTTTATTGAAATACTTTATAAAT
>JABUQX010033823.1:5000-10000 GCA_015478945.1 Trachelipus rathkii | reverse complement strand
ATAACGCTCTCATTGTTCTTCCTTATTTTTCCATTCTTGCCTCCACTTCCCGTACACATCCTCCCTTGCTTGTAAATACGCCACCCAGGTAAACAAACTGATCCACATTTCTCAATCTTTCATCATCAATGACGTTCTCCCTCATCCTCTCTACCCACTCTCATTATCACTGTCTTTTCTGTATACATCTATACATCTCCCTCATCCTCGGAACTTCCGGCCGGAACCTCGATTTTTTAGAAGTTCCGGTTCCGGCCGGAACTAACTTGGTTCCGGCCGGAACTTACCGGAACTTTCTACTTTTTCAAATGTCTTTCTTAAAAAAATTCAGTAATTGATTTGTCATTTACTCAGTTATGATTATGCATAAAAAATAATATAGAAAATTGATATATGTGAACAAATATCATGATAAAATGACCTCGACTCTATACTTTCGAAAACTTTAAATATGAAACAATATTTTCACACTCGAACCTGTAGCTTTAGTACTCTAGGGTTGGGTATTTTTTTGAGATTTTTTAAAATTTTTTTTTTTTTGATTTTTTTTAGACACAAATTGCTTTTTTAATTATTATTTTTATAAAATTAGTAAATAATCCTAATTATTACCTAATTAATAATAAGTTTAGTAAATATAATTATTATTTAGTTTAATTAAGTTATTTAAATTATATTTATACTGTATAATATCTGAGCAGGGCCCTCTTAACCATTCATTCCGCCCTAGGCAAAAAAAATTCACCTAAAACATATGTAAAATTATATTATATATATATATATATATATATATATATATATATATATATATATATAATATATAATATATATATATTATATATATATATTATATATATATATATATTATATTTATATATATATATATTATAGATCTATATATATATATATATATAAGATATATATATAACTATATATTATATATATATATATATATAATATATATATATAAATATATTATTATATGTAGATATTAAAAACTATATATTATATATATATATGTATTATATATATATATATATATATATATATATATATATATAATATATATTATATATATATATATATAAAAAAATTTATTATATATATATATATATATATATATATATATATATATATATATATATATATATATATATATATATATATATATATATATATATATATATATATATATATATATATTATAGATATTTATATATATAATATATATATATATATATATATATATATATATATATAATATATACACAGTGTGATTCAAAACCTCTGCGACAAACTCGGAGGGCTGATAGAGCAAACGATAAGGAACATTTATTGTTAAATAAGCTATGTTGTATGACGCTTCGTTTCAAAGTTACGGATGATGTAAGGTAAACCACGTGATGTTGTTTGACGCGTCGTTACTTCGTAACCGGAGATTTTGGGTATTCTAATGTTATGTATGTGTGCGTGCGTACATCTGTGTACTCTGAGGGTTGATAGAGGTAACAATAAGGATATTTTGTTAAACAACGTATGTGTTTTGACGCGAGGTTGTAAAGCAAACAATGGTAGCTTGTTATGAAATCATTTTATTGGGAAAAATTACAGGTGGTGTTCAAAGTGTCTGCCCTGTACCTGATTACATTCGTTACATCGCCGTGCCATTGCCTGTCGGACTCTACCGAACATGCCCTCACTGTGTCTGATTTGATCAAACGCAGTGAATATTCGCTGAATCAGTTCCTCTCTTGTGTTGACTGGGTTAATGTACACAACACTCTTCACATGCCCCCAAAGAAAATAATCTAGGGGCGTGAGGTCGGGCGATCTTGCAGGCCACGCAACAGGTCCCCCTCTCCCTATCCATTTGTCAGTGTAGACTCTGTTCAGATGCGCCCGTACTTGGTGGCTGAAGTGCGCTGGAGCGCCATCATGTTGGAACCACATGTCTCTGCGGGTCGCAAGGGGTATGTCGTCCATGAGCTGCGGAAGCGTGTTCTGGAGTAGTTGCAGGTACGCAGGTCCATCCAAACGGTGTGGAATGATGACAGGTCCCAGCAGATAATCCCCAAGAATTCCACCCCAGATGTTTACGGTAAATTTCGCCTGGTGAACTCTGATGAACATTGCGTGCGGATTGTCCTCGTCCCATATGTGGCTGTTTCTGCTGTTGAAGTAGCCATCACGTGTGAAGCACGCCTCATCGGTAAACAAGACATGTGCAGGAAAGGCAGGATTATCGATGCTCCGTTGCAGAAACCACCGGGCAAATCGCACACGGGGTGCGAAGTCGTTTGGCCCAAGTCCTTGTACTTTCTGTAGGTGGTATGCATGGAGGCTTTGCTCTTGCAAGACCCGAACCACAGACGACTGATTTGAACCCATGGCATGGGCAATGGCGCGTGTGCTAGTCGACGGGTCGTTGGCGACTCTCTCAAGCACCTCTTCTTCAAACGCAGGAGTCCTCGTATTACGCGGTCTTCCACCAATGCACCGGGGACGAAGGGTCCCATTATCTCGAAGGCGCTGATGAAGGCGAGCAAACATTGTGTGGTGGGGTGATTTCTGTGTGGAAACCGTTCCCGGTACATGAGGTGCGCTCTTCGTTCATTTCCGTTCGCCGCACCGTAACACATTATCATGTCGGTTAACTCGGGAATAGTGTAGTGATCCATTCGTAATCGATGCCTACACTGCACTGAATCAACGATGAATTGGGCAAGGTAAAGGTATTGCCACGTGTTTCCGAAGGACGTTAAGCGTACACACATGTACGCACGCACAAACACATTAAAATTGAGTAACCTAAATCGTCGGTAACCTACATGCGACGCGTCACACAACATAAACTAGTGTACCTTCAATCGTCCGTAACTTTGAAACGAAGCGTCATACAACATAGGTTATTTAACAATAAATGTTCCTTATCGTTTGCTCTATCAGCCCTCCGAGTTTGTCGCAGAGGTTTCGAATCACCCTGTATATATATGTAGTTATTTTTTTTTCGTTTTTGCTGTCGTTGTCTGCCGCGTTCTAGCCACCTAGGGCCGCCCTCATATTCTGCCGCCCAAGGCATTTGCCTAGTTTGCCTAGCGGTTAAGAGGGCCCTGTATCTGAGTACTCTAATTTTATTTATTTCTTTATTAAAAATGACTTGAAACTACATTGATGAATTTACTTATTATATAGATGAAATATACTTATCATTAATTAGGTGATAGCTAATTTGCCTAAAAAATAAAAAAAATAAAAAAAATAAAAAAAAATCATGATTTTTTAAATTAAAAAAATTACGTAAAAAAAATCAGTTGATTTAAATCATTTGATTTTTTTTTGTGCCAACCCTGCTCTAGAATCTAGACCTGGGGATAAATAAAATTTGTACAGGGTATTATTATTATTATTATATTATTATTATTATTATTATTATTATTATTATTATTATTATTATATTATTATTATTATTATTATTATTATTATTATTATTATTATTATTATTATTATTATTATTATTATTATTATTATTATTATTATTATTATTATTATTATTATTAAAGAAATTAACTTTAAAGTAGAAACTACTACAAAACAAAATATTAACTAAACTGTTTAAGCAAAAATTTTAAAAAAATTTTAAAACAAGATTCCATAATTTTCTTACTTAAAAATGTATATATTTATTTGAATATTGAAATGTTATGGTGTAGGAAAATAAGTTGCTCTCCATGTTGTGGAGTTAAACGTGATCTCTTATCCTCAAACACGTTACCCGCTTCTAAAAAAAATTAAAAAAAAAAGCTTTTCTGAAAAAAGCTTTTTAAACTTTGAAGACCCGTAGAACTTTATATAGTATATTCCTATTTTACTTAATAAATTTATTGATCCGCTTATCCATATTTTGGCTTACAGAACTAAGAGCTCACAGTATGGATATGACAAGATGCCAGATACTTCTAGAGAGACTCCACTTGTTAATCAGACAAGTTTTAAGTAGAATATGTAAGGTGTAGCGGAAGTCGAAAAGTTCCGGTTCCGGCCGGAACTTTTTCAAGGTTCCGGAAAGTTCCGGTTCCGGCCGGAACCAAAAATTCTGGTTCCGGTACATCCCTAATATATATATATATATATATATATAGTAATATATTATATATATATATATATATTACAGATATATATATATATATATATATATATATATATATATATATATATATATATATATATATATATATATATATATATATATATATATATATATTATATATTGAATTGACATTAAGATCCGCATCCGCATCCGCGCTTTGCCCTGCGGATGTTGCGCGGATATTTATTGTCGAGATTTGATAAAGAATTTTATAATAAAAATACTGAAGATGAATCTGAACGCAAACTTTAAATGAGAGACATGTGACTCGACTCAACTGTGTAATGATGACTCCTGATCTCACAGCATGAAGTTCATAATAATTTGAGTCAACAGAGTCACATGAGATTAGGGATGCCAAAAAAATCAGCGCCTCTACAGCTTCTGTCTCCGATGTAATACCATTAATCTCAACGCTAAGGAAGCATTTTGAACCATCTTCAAATGAAAATGATGGCGGTTTAAAAAGAATGAAAGATGCAATTAAACTAGAGCTAGAAAAACTCTTTGGTTCTGTGGAAATTAATGACCTTCCTACTATTGCAACTTACTTAGATCCCCGTTATAAAGGCAAGTTTTTTGTAACAATATTAAAACAAGTTAAATCGTTACTTTGTGTTGCAGTTGAAAACTTCAATCCGACCAGTTTATTAATTCGCCACCCATTAAAAGGAAAAAAGCGAAATCTACAGAACCAACACCTCCTAGAAGTAAATCAATAACAAATTCACTGGAAGAATTTCTACAGTCCAGTAGTGATGAAGAAACACACGCATTACCAAAAGATGTAGTGCAAATGATTGAAAACTATCACCAAAAGAAAAACGATTAGATTCAAATGATGATCCAATCA
>JABUQX010033822.1:0-15231 GCA_015478945.1 Trachelipus rathkii | reverse complement strand
CTCCAGCCAACATATTACTGACCACCATTATCCACATATCAATATACACATACTTAAAGTACACACCCCTTTTCCAGATAACACTTTACAGACATCCCTACTACTTCATATCCCTGTGTGTGGGGAAGAAAGAATTGCGTCCACATCGTATGTCCTACGTGTCGTAGAATCGACTAAGGGACGGTGGTAGTTGGGTTTTCTGCCTTACTACCACCTATCTCTTGCCAGGAATGCTAATGCAGGCTCGGAGAAGGTCTGATCGCCGTATAAACGGCCTTCTATCTTTCGGGCGAAATTGTATGAATCGTATGGGTACATGAATGTCAGAGGAATTAAAAAATGTTGAGGAGAAGAGGGAAGAGGGTGATGGATTGTATTTAGAAAGGGCAAATTTTGATTTGCTCGCTCGCTGTGACTGAAACAAAAAGATGAAATTAAACGTTTTGAAAATTGAGTAGGTTGTGGTTGTAATGTGTGTGTTGCTGGTGTGGAAATGAATGAGAGGAGGAGAGAAGGAGTTTGCAATCTTGATGAAGTGACCTGTGGTACAAGCTATGGTATAGACTTTGATTGTGTGAGTCCTAGAATTCTTAATGGTTTAAAATTTAAGTTTTGAAAAGGTCAAGGTATGTGTGGTGTGACGTATGGTCCATCTGAGGGAAACGTTAAAGAGAGTACGATTTTTGGGATAATCTGAATGATGTTCTGGAATGGGGTGAGTAGGAACTTCAGATAGGATAGTTTTGGGGGGACCTGAATGGTTGGATAGGTTGATCAAAAAAGGGATGGTATAAACAGGTGGTTTTGGGGTGGCGGGAGAAAAATGAGAATGGTAGGAAGGTGATTTGATTTCTGTGAAAGAGAAGGGTATGTGTGTAAGTATACTTCTTTTAAACCCACAAGGAGTATCCATAAGTATTACTAGATGTTGCGTGACGTTAGAGATGTATCGAAGAGAAAAGTAAGGATGATTTTAAGTGTTGGTGAAAGAAGGAGATAATGTTGAAGATGTGTTGGATGTTAAATCAGTTAGGGGTTTAGGAATGGGATTATCGTATCAAATCATTATGTTGTTTCTATGTAAAATTAAGTTAGTGGGGGGCTTGGATGGAAGGAAGGTTATACGAAAAGAAGTGGTGTTTAAAATTAAGAGTGAGAAGTTAAAGTGAACAAGGACAATAAGGATAAAGTATGTAAGAGCGCTCGCTAGTAAAGCGGTTGAATGAGTTGATACTGAACAAAATCTGGGGGCAAATGAAAGGAAGCAATTGTTAAGTAGTGCAAAAGGAAGTATGTAGGATGTGCTAAAGTAGCGAAGTAAGAATGTTATACAGTTGAATAGTGGAATGAAGAGGGGGTAATGAAAGCGGTTAAAAGTAAAAAAAGAACTGTGGTTGATTTTACTAAAAGCAAATGATGAAGACTCAAAAGAAAGAGCTTGGAATTATATTAAGAGGAAAAAAAGAAATACTAAAAGGTGTATACGTAGGAGAAACAAGAGGTAAATGAACAAGTTTTGGAAGGAGGATGAATGAGGAACTTACAAATGGCAAAGAAAGGAGAAGAAAAAATAGAGAAAGCTACTTCTGGAAGAAAAGAGCGACGAAAGAGTTAAAGAATGAGTAACAAAGTGTTCTTAGGGGATAATCTGCCTGTAGAATAAGAGTGGGTGGCTAATAGGATCGGTGCATTTTAGTAACTGATTAAACTATGGGTAGTGAGAAGGAGATATTGAAGATCCAAAAACAACTTCCAGGAAAAAAATCTGGCACTAATATTAAACTAGTATATGAAGAAATCGGCTGCATAAAGTGGAATGTGTGTGGTTTGAATGGCGCAAAAGGAATAGGTATTTTGGGGATGATAAAGGTTATTAGTAAGGAGGAGGTTAATGGGTAGAGTGAAAAAAGTGGAAGATGCGTAAATCTGCAGGCCATAGATGAAATTTTAACTGGTTGAAATGATCAAGAACGGAGGCGAGATGGTGATGATTTGGATTTGGAAGTTGTTGTAATAAAGCGTTATAGAGGGTATAGTCCCAAGGGATTAGAGGAGAGCTGTAATAGTACCCTATATAAGGGTAAGGGAGAAAAGGGGAATGTAGAAATTACTAGTGGGAAATAAGTTTATGAGTATTTGTAAGTGGAAGCGTATATTGCTATCGGTATTTGGTCGAAATGAGGTTACCATAAACCCCCGCCTGTGACGACAAGATATGTGTGTCGAGTGAACTGAAGGATCTGTATTGGTGAATAAGAACAAGGTGCGTTATAGGAGGGTAGTAGAGGATGTGTGGATCAAATCTTTACATTTTAAACAAATGATTTTGAGAAAATGAGGAGGGAGAAGAAGAATAAATTGTATTTTATGTTTTATGGACTTCAACAGGCGTATAATAGAGTTAATAGGGAAGGTTTGTGGCAGGTGTTAGTAATATTTGGTGTTGGTGTAGGCTTCTGATGGAATCAAAAGTTAGTATGTATGACATAGTGAAAGCGTTATATGTGAAGAATAAATGGTGAGTCATATGGGTTTATTGGTTTAGGATTAAACTTAGCCGGAGTAGTTACAAGGTTGTGTTATGGCTCCTTGGTTATTCAATTTGTATATGGATTGGGGTTAGAAAGAATTCGAGGTGGGGAGTGGCAGGAAATGGTGTGTTAGAATGATGGAGAAATGGAGATGAGTGGAGGTGCCCTACCTATATATGCGGATCGATTTGTTTCTGTCTTGTGTGGTCGAATGCTGAAGAGAGGCTCGTTGAGAGGATTTACGGGTATGAGAGATTTTGGCAGGGTGCTCGCTAAAAGGAGTTGGCTTGCAAAGTAAACGTGGATCTAAGAGTAAGGTTTATGGTGGTGTGGAGTGAGGACACTCCTCGCGGTTGTGAAAGTCGTAATGTTGGACTCAATAGTGAGCAGCTTGGAGAGCAAGTGTCTTTGAGTTCTAATATATTTAGGGTAAGTCATGCCTGGAATTGAGAAGGGAACGCGACGATGCAGAGTGTAGTAGGAAGTTGGAATGGCAGGAGGTGGCTGGTGCAATTAAATCGTTGGTGAATGTAAAGGGGACTAAGTCTTTGAGTGTGTGGAGTCTTACATGAGGGTATAATGTGTACCTGTGTTATTGTAATAGTAGTCGAGATCTTATTGGTCATGAGAAATAAAACGAAGTATAATGAAACTAAAGAGTTCGAATTACGTTTCAGTCATGGACAATCTTAGGGGGCATGCTTAGGTGTGAGAAGAAATTGCTTATTAAAATGTAGAGGATATTAATAAGATGAACTTATCCTTAGAGAACTATTGATGGTCGTGGGAAAGAAAGGGGGTAAATTGAGAAATAAATGAAAGTATGTTGAGATGGTTTGGTCATATGGAAAAGGAAGTAGAGACAAAAAATCACTTTATATTATGAGTACGGGAGATTGGTTTAGGTAAATTGCGGATGGGTATAGTAGAAAGCCGAATGTGTGTTAGGGAAAATCTACACGACCGGCTGGGAGACCTAAGATAAGAGGAAAAGTGGATTGAGTCAGGTTAAAGGACACGAAGATGGTTTGAAGGAGGAAAAATGTGAGTTTTAGGTAATAGAGGAGTGGAAAAAAGTTCTCTGGAAGATGTGGCACACTCGAGGAAAAGGTTTATGAAAAGGTGTTTATAACGCTATAACAAGGTGTATGGGATATTGGAGACGCAGGAAGGGGGACTCTGTGATAACACAACAATGGGGGTATATTTAGGTTGTGGCCCCTACCTTGGGCCATAAATATAGGGATGATAACATCTTATATACTATTATATAACATATTAGACTATGAATTCATACCATATAGTAATATAATATATAATATAGTAGAGGGTCCATCCGTACTGTCCATAATATAGAAGCTTTTAGTGGTTAGGAATATTATTCTTAGTGAACTATGCAGTTATGAGAGTTATTCATCTCACTAATCATATAATTTATATATTAATATATATACAATGGTTATTATAGGCTATATATATATATATATATTATATATATATATGATGTATAAAATATATATTATAGGTGATAAATATGGTACTAGAAGGCTTTCTTTTCGATTATGTCTTGTTCTATTCTTAAACTTAGCTTTATCTTTTATTCCGATGCTCTATTATTAGATATATACGCACCTTACTTATACCCATTTTCATTGGGAAATAGAAGGAAGATAAAGAAGAAAGAAAGATTTATATATATATATATATAATTAATATATAATATATATATATATAATTAATATAATAATATAATATATTAATATAATATATATATATATAATATATATATATATATATATTATATATAATATATATTAATAATATTATGATATAATATTTAATATTATAATATTAACTATATATATATTATATATAATATAATAATTAATATTATATATATTTTAATAATATTAATTACACACAGAGTTCAAGAAAAAGATTTAGGTGTGTGATTATAAGCAGTAATTTGAACTTACTTAAGTAATTCTAATGGTAATAATTATATAATTATTTTGAAAAGGTCTAAGTAGTGTTTGTATCATTTTATAAAATAGATATATAATATTTATATAATAGGTACTACACCATTACATACTTATGAGTATAATATAAGTAATGTATTGCACGAGTGAGTGAGTGCTAGTAATATATTATTCTGAGTAAGATAATCTGGATAATGTAATGTTTATTGGTATATGGATATAGTGTAGTTGAAGTAGGTTTAGCTTCAGTAGTTTTAATATGTGATGGCTGATGACCTTAATAAATGGTTGTTAATTAAGTTGATGTATCTCAAAAAAAGGTGAGATGGTATGGTGAAAACTACCAAAGCACCCGGCATAATATAATAACATGGCTGTGCTGCACTGTGATAGAGACTACGATTAGGTTACAAGAAAGGCGTGCTCGAGTGAGGAAAAATGAGATAATTGGGATAATGGAAAGGAAATTTTGACATGGCGGATTTCTGTGAGGAGAGAATGAAATGCGTTATGGTGTTTGTATTATGAGTAGATACCAAATTCTGGTTAAACAGAGAGAGTATCAACTATATTTTTTTACTTTAGAGGTATATGCTGAAAGGTAGTAGTGATAGATCGAAGTGTAAAAGTATCAGTATTTGATTTTGTGGAATTGAGTGCGTTAAGAAGAAGTAAATGTTTGAAGCCTAGGTGTGCTTGGCATGTTCAGAATCAGTGAGGGGGGGTTAGCGAATTGGGATTATCGGATCATTTATGTTGTTTAAAGTAAAATTAAGTCCCGAAAAGTGGGAGCATTGGGATGAAAGTAGGAGGAAAAGCAGGTGATAAGGAACCGGGCGGGGGCGCAAGTGGAGTTTAGAATTAGAGTGAAAAGTTAAGTGAACAAGTCTCCAATAAAGCTAAAATATAAAAAGTAAATTAATGCAGCGCTAAAGTTTTCCATACATGTTACAAAGAGATTTGAATGTGTACAAAAAGTATTTGAACTGATTAATCCACTGAATATAACAAAATCTGGAAGATCAAGTTTTTGTGAGATTATGTCGATATAGGGTTACCTGAGTTTGTTATCAGTTGCAAAAAGGAAGTATGTTGATAGGGTATTGCTCGCGGATAAAGTAGGAATTTTAAAGAATGTTAACAGTGGATATAGTCAAAGGAGAAAAAATACAAAATTAAAGGTTGATACAAGAGTGAGACGTTTTTTTAACACAAATGTTAATCAAATATGAAAGCGTTTGTACTCTTTGGAATGATGTGTCCTCAAAAAAAGCCATATGATGAATTTATTATTTTTTCATACCACGTATTCAAATATCATGGCTGTTTCAATCGGACAAGATGTTTTGAATTATATTAGGAGGAAAAAATAAAAGAGGAATACTATAAGATGCATACGTAGAAGGGTAAAATAAGGTGACGGTAATAATATATATGAACAAGTTTGCGAAGGAGGATGCATGGGGACTTAAAAGGGAATATAATAAGCATCTCTGGAAGGAAGCGCGAAAGGTAAAGATTCTTAGATAATTAAAGGGGAATGTTATATACTGTCTTAGAATATATAAGAATTTATGTGGATGGATATGGTATATTTATTCTATACGTATACATAATAAATTAGTGGATTGTAAAGGGAGTGTGGATAGGGTTAAAACACATTCGGAAAAAATCATGCATAAATTATTGGCTATAGTTATGAATTAGAGATTAGATACGTGAATGTATAGTATGTTGCGAGTATTTAGATGGTGCAAGAAGGAATAGGTTATTTTGGGGATGAGATGAGGTAATTAGTAGAGTGAGAAAGTTAAAGAATTGGTTAAATACAAGCAGTGTATTTAGATGAAATTATTACTTCGTAGAATTTAATTAATCAAGCACAGAAGCCAGATGAAGTGAGGGGATATTTGATAAAGTATTATAGTTTAATTAACATCGTTTATGGGAGTAGTATATAGCTCCGATGGTAATTTGCGAGGAGAGCTTAAGTTAAATAGTACCCTTAATTAAAGATTAAGTAGTAAGTGTAGGGTATTAAAGCTAAAACTATAATAATATAATTATAATAATATTATATTAGAATATAGGACAATATATATATTATATAGAGGGGATTAAGTTTTTTAGTGCATAGTTTAGGGATTAAGATATATGCTACTGGTTATTTATAGTCTGAAAAGAGGCGAGTCGAGTGACTGTAAGGATACTGTATAAGGTTGAAGATCAAGGTGCTTTAGATAGTTAGGTAGAAGATTAGTTAGATTGGATCAAAATCTTTTAAAAGTTGAGACAAATTATTTGAAAAAATGATAGGGAGAAGGAAGTAATAAATTGTATTAGGTTTTTTGGATTTGAATTTGCAAACGGCCTTATATATATATATATATATAACATATAATATTCTATATCGTATCATACAACTCTTTGGAATGATGTTGGTAACGTGCTGTAAGCTTCTGAAATGGAATCAAAAGTATGTTATGTGGACGTTAGTTATGATATATATATATATAATAAGTGCGAATATAATCGTATATATATATTTACTAATATATAATATACTATAATAGCAATAGAAGTGAAGATAACGGATGTCAAAATTGACTGTTTTGCCGTATATGCAGGAATGCGAGAATCTTTTAAAGATGGATGAGGATGCGGATTATGGTTATGCGATCTTAAAGAAAAGAATAAATGAATGATCCTGAAATATTCTCTTAATCGATTGGATTATTTTTCCTTAATAGTTTGAGTATTTGAAATATATTGGAGTATATATTATATATATTTTATATATAGTAATTATATATATATATTAACGAGTAATAATATATATATATAACTATATATATATATATATAATAATATATATATATATAATATTTATATATATATTATATATTAATATATATAATATAATATATTATATATATATATATGTGTATATATATATATATTATAATATATAGATATGATATATATATTATATTAGTTATATATATATAATTATAGGCAGAGATTATATATATATATTTATATATATATATATATTTATAAATATATATATATTTATATTATTATATATATATTATATATATATAATATATATATATTATATTATATATAATATTATATTATTTAGGTATGGACATGACATGACAGATTATATATTATTATATTATAGGTTATGTCTTACTAACTATATATATAATAATTATAATATATATATATATATATATATATAATATATATATATATATACTATATAATATATATATATATATATACCTATATATAATATTAATATTATTATAAATAGGAATTATATTATAATTATATAATAATAATAATATTTATATTATATAATTTTGGTAATACTTAATATATTAGATATATGGATGGGTAGTTAATGATCATAAAGATATATAATACATATAGATGGATATAGGTTATGGCTCATAGGGTAAATGGTATGTTATAAATGATGAGAAAATGGAAGTAAGAGTGGAGTTGGATGCCCTACCTATTTTATAATTTGCGGTTTATAATGATTTTAGGTTTTGTTATGTGGCGAATCTGAAGAGATTTGGCAGGGTGTGTAATAGATTATTTATTGGCAGGGTGTTGTAAAAGGAGGGGTATGAAATAAACGTTAGATAAGAGTAAGGTATGGTTGTGAGTGAGACAGTCCTCGGTGTGAAGTTATGTTAGATGGAGGAGTGAAGCAACTGAACAGGTGTACTTGAGTTTAAATTTAGAGATATATAGTTGGATTGAAATATGGCGAACGGATGATGCAGAGATTATGTAGTACGATAAGTTTACAGGAGTGAATAGGTTAGGAAGGGGATGGTGGAGTTAAAGGGCGATTAAGTCTTGAGTGCGAAGAGGTTTTACTTCATGAAAAGTATGAATTGTTACCTTTTAATAATGTTATAGATAGTCAAACTATATTCCTGAAATAAGAGGTGATAGAATCTAAGTTACAAAGTGTTCAGAGGACAATCTTTAGCGCGATGTTAGTATGAGTCCAAGAATTGATTAAAATATGAGAGTGAATCGAACTCATTAGGGTGAATTGTTCGTGCGCGTGAAGAAGGTTAAATGAGAAAATAAAATGAGAGAGTACATTGTTAAGATGGCTTTGGGATATGATGGAACAGCATGAGTAAGTGATTAAGGAAAAGAATCACTCCAGAGATATGAGGTATTCTGATTTATTAAGAATGTAACGAACGGTATTAATATACTATTACAACTGGCTTTTATACTAATCTATCATGAGTAGAAATATATTCCGCCGAACATCCTGCCTGTGTACGAGCTCAACTTCTTCGACATGGTGCGCTCTAGCGATCTCTTACTTTAATCTCTCTCACACACTCCTCCTGATCGATATAAAATTCCGATTCTCGATTTACAAAAACATAGATCCTTCCTCACGAATCCAGCAGCGGTGCCTTCGCAATTCCATTCACCTCTAATTTTTTGTCGGAGAGCAATCCTGTTACTTTTCCTACATCCCACCTTGTTGTGCATCTTACCCCATTTGGCTTTACCCACACATCTTCTCCCACCATGGAATTTGCTTCCGCCTCTCATCTCTCAGCAGCCCTCCACCATCCTTCTCTGGATATCTCAACGGATAATATGCGACGGATGGCGTCGGTAAAAAGTGATGGCGATGCGGTTCATTGAGAACTCAGTGACGGAACTGTGGTGCACTTTCGCGACTTTACAGGTGAGGCCATTGCTGGGGTCTATGCCCCGGTTAGACATCAGCCAACATTTCGCCCACCCGGTAACACACCCGCCTGTGCTCGCCGTATTTACCCCAACTAAGTGTTACTCTTATCTACACATGGCGAGGTATGCGTGTGATATGTCAAAGATATGAGTCGAGCGGCCTGTGTGAGTATTCCGCTTTTATGCGACCTACTGCAACTGTCTAACAGCATCACAAAGCGGGTAAGAACGGGCCCCCTTAGCCGCGGCGGTGGCCATCCTGATTCGTGCGTGGTCAACTTGATCCCCACTCCCTAAGCGTCTTTGAAGCCCTGCCTATTGCGATGTCATGCCATCACTAATAAAATATATATACTTCTTATCAATGTTGCATGTCGTTTCATCATTCGCCTACCCTTGGTGACATAAAGTTATACCAGGAACAGCTTTTCCCTTTATGTATATTCCCGATTGGCAGCTATCCTCTTAATCGTTCTATGGTTCCTTTCAACGATCCCATTACAGTTTCCCCTTGAAAGCTGCTTACTTGAAATTTTATTTTTATTTCTCTCCACTTCCTGACACAACCTCTCTACATCAATTGATCTGAACGATGCAGCGTTATCTACTAACACCTCATCAGGCAATCCGTGTTCAATAGAAGACCTCTCCATTTTTCTTGCTATCTCTCTTTCCCCATTCACCATTTAATTTCCTTCCATATAGCGTTAATACTTTATCCACATTATCATATTTATGATTAGAAATTTCTACTATTCGCAAAAAATGTGTTACGTGCAATCGCCAACCTTTTCCACGATCGCTCCACACATAAAGCTCACCACTTCCTCCGCAATCTTTCTGGGTTCGGTAGTCAATTGAATTGGCTCATTTCTCACAATCTCCTGATACATTTCTAGCCACGTCATCTTATCACCTCCTCATTACAAACATTTTGTGCCAACATACAATTGTTTTTTCGATTCCACAGTGATTCTTATATGATAACCTTTTTATTTCTTTAATACTTTGACATTCCATTGTGATCCTTTGTATAAGTTTATAATACCTGATCACTTCTCATAAATTCTTGTCAGTTTATCTGCTTTATTCTCCTCCGATTTAACCAGTTTGATTTCTAATTTTACTTCAAAATCTCTTACTAGTTCCGACACTATCCCTAGACGTCTCTTCAGTACCATTTCCGCCGCTCCCTTTGTCCTTACCCTACTTCTTGAGTTGATTACATTATCCACCTAGCTGACAACTGTTCTTGAGTCACACATCACTGTTATATTTTTCAATCCCCATTTCAGACACAAATTTATTCCTTTTACCACAGCATCCAACTCAGCCACGTTGATATGGCCACAGTCCGACTTCTTCCTTAGCCAACTCGAATCCTCAACTATCTCTCCTCCTATTTCCAGTGCAACACTATAAGCTATACTGCTCGCGTCACACCAAATCGTTCCCTTTTCCCCTTCTTCAACAAACCAGCTTTTCTTCACAGGATCTCCTTTTCTCACCTCCTCCAGGACCTAACTAAGAATTTCCGTACATTTTTCTCCTATTTCCTCATTCCACCTTTTTCCTTCCGCAATTCTCAACAGGAAACTGCACACTACTCTTAAGATAGCTAACAATCATACGTGCGTCCCTGTTCAGGCGCCAAAAATTTAAGGGTTGGGTATGTAAAGGAGAGAGGTGGCATAGACGCCGTGTTCCTAAATCTAAGGAAAAACAAAGGCGCCCTCAGAAACCTAACAACAATTAACCTGAAACCCGAGAAAGCTAAATCCCAAAAGTTTCCCCTAAAACATACACACCTAAATTTACTTAAAACAGAGTTCAAAGATCAGTGACAGAAAGATGAGGGAAGTACGATATGGAGAGTGGTAACTCAAAATTATAGGCTATTATGTTACATACGGTCAAAAGCAAACTTTAAGTGGGAATTATTTCTCAGTTGCATACTGCTTGAAGATTAGTAAACACTTCAGTTCAAATCGATTCAACACCACTAGGGATTCCCTACCGAACAATGAAAGATATTTGAATTTTTAAGTTTATTTATAAATGTAATAAATAAAAAAATATTATACAAGGAATCGCAGTTCCAATACTGTAAGCCAAAGCAAATATAAACATGCGTTGGTCTTTTTCATTTTCTAATCAGCTAAACACCATCCAGAGCTGGCACCATTAAATATAAAAAATGGAGCTAAGGGACGTGTAATTATTGAAATGAATGTGGGGATGAGATGCTAAGACCCAATTACATGCTCTCTAATACTTATATCCCCGGTTAAAGCTTCTGTGTTGATAAGGATCTGAATCTCAAAAGGTGGGAACGAGATGAAGATCCGATAATGAAAGTTGACCATAAAATAAAAGTCCGGAAATAAAATTGAAGCCACAAATTAAAACCGAAGGATAAAACTTCAGCTAAGTATTACTGGTATCGTGTCAACTCTGAAAAACCTCGTTCTTCCCAGCTTGTCTTTTTTTTCAATCTTCAATCCTAAGACCCTCCCTCCAATCACATTTTCAGGATCTTTAGACACCAGTCCAAATTTCAGGAGGTGCTCTCTTACTTCTTCCGCGGATATCTTTCCCTCATCAACTAAGATATCATCGATGTACGAATCGGTCCCCTCTTTCATCCTATCATCCCTTTCTCTCACAGCTCATAAAATTTTGGTCATAATTCTCGGCGCGCTGCATAGCCCAAATCCTAATCTTGTTAAACAAAAAATCCTTCCTTTATAACTCACCAGCTGATGTTTCCACAAACTCTTATCAATTCTGATTTGTAGATAAGCAGCCTTTAAATCTACCAGTTTCTTTCACCACTTATATCCTCCTGCCACTTCCGAATTTATTCCGCACATTGACAGACCGTCTTCACCCTGGTCGGCACACATTATCTATCAATCCCAGTAGTCCGATCACTGGCTCTACACCTTTCCCTTACTTTCCTGTCCACCACCATATATGAAGAGCACCCTTCTTCCTGTTACTTCCCCTCGCATGGTACTAAATTTCCTTCCTGCATCCCCTACAGGCATTTTCAGGCACTGTGCCACTGGCACTAAATGTCCCTCTCTGTGATACCCTTTCCCATCCCCCAACCTTTTTCTTTTATAGCCTCTTTCTTCAGCTTCCACTTTACAATTACAATCCAACGTTTTCCATCAATCTTCCCGAAAATAGCCTGTCTTGATTTAACTTATCCTCTTTCATTATTGCATTTTAATCTTCCCGAAAAATCGCTGTTATATTTTTAATTCCATTTCATTATTGCATTTTTTTATCAATGCTATCTCTTTATGCTCTTCAGCATTTCCAAACAAAAACACCCACTTCTTTGTTGATTCTTAACTCTCCCAATTCCGTGATAATCTAAACCCAATTAATTTTTACATCAGCTTAGGTTTTATCAACTATAACCGACTCTCGTTATCTTCTTCCTATCATTCTCTATGTTCCACATAGGCATTTTCCCATCACTTTCAACTTTCCCTTTCCGTCAAACGCAACTATTTTTTCTTTTTATCTATCTCCTTTTCAAATTATTTGCTACATAACAGAAAGAAAATCGTGCAGCCAGAGTCTATCGCACCCAACACCCTTTACACTTGGCCACTTACAATTTTATTTCTTATTCAAAAAGGCAACTGAGCCGGTTCTTGAAATACACAGAGGGCTATTCGCGAACGCGATACGGCAGCCATCCTTCAATTCAGTTTCCCGAATTTTCTCCGTATTTTGCATTCCCTGACAAAACATGGCCCTTTTCAGCCACAGCTTATCACAGAATCAACAAAGCCCTTGAAGATGCGTCGCTATCTATTACTTCTAAACAAATCCACTCCATGATCTTCCATTTATCGCTACCGATAACTTGACGAAGGTATGCTCCTCTCCACGGCTCCTCTCCCAGCAACAAATCAGACTACTCGTTATTCTGTCTCTCTCCTTTGCCGCTCTCATCTCATATATACTGCTTTCTGCCGCACTCTTCTGTAATACGCCACGACGCACTCCTCCGCGAAGCCTACAAATATATGGGCTAAAGCCCATACATATCGCCTCTATATCTATAGATACACTCACACGCCCAAACTGCCGCATACCTCCCAATATCGCAAGAACTAACTTATGTAAAACCAACCTCAGAACGGACGACCAACAGTACATATCACAGCGCCTAACCACCAACCCACCACTTCAACAACCTAACACCACGACGAACTCATCCCACAACCCGAACGATCACCCAGAATTAAGACAAACACAACCACAACGCATGAAACATCATCTACATCCCGGATCATACTCAATAACGACTAAACCCACACACACATAAAAATAACAGTAGGTCTCCCACAACGCACTCATCGACATACGCCCATCTAAACCTCCACACACCATCGCTCAATAATCATGCCGAAAAAATCACATATGCTCTACACAGTTACTATCATTATCATCACAACCACATTGTATACGTAAAAAACAACAAACAGTCCCGACAACCACCTAACCACCGAATCTACCTCTCCCATCCAGACCCCAATCACCAACCAAACTCCCAACCCCATTCCGCACTACCCCAAACACAGACACACAAAACACACGAGCCCAACCCTCCAACAACGCAAAAAATCACAATCTCACAAGAATAATGCCCAGCAAACAACCAGACCCCTATCACACCCGGAAAGTTCCCATCTGCAACAAAACACACCCACACAAACAGGCACCAATATTTTACAAAACCACCCCCAACACATAAACGCAACACCTCTGTCCTCACAAACACATCTCTCTCATATACATCTCACTCCATTTGCCTGCATCTCGTTAATCTCCAACATCCTCGACCTCCACCCACATCTCACACACAGAGAGAGAAATCAACATAATGCTAGACGCCTCTCTCTCACACACAGCCAAACATCAGAAGCATACGTGTCCCACCCCCTTCGCATACTATCTTCTAATCTAATTTGAGACCAACCCACCGATCGCCTTCCGAAACATCATTCACAACAGAGACACAACATCTATGGCTCAATAACGCTCCATCTCGATAAAAAGGCGAGACAAACCAAGTATTATCGCACAACCAACAAAGATCACACCACCCACTCGAAACTTCTTATTACCCGCTCGTTGACATGTATCTTCTATCCCGCTTAGCACCGGTTCAGGCTTGTAAGAATTAAAGATAGGAATACACATCCCAAGCATGACAGATCTTCAAAAGAATGCCACGACCTAATTCTCAGTGATGTTTAACAACTCAATCATACCACGTGTGTGTCGACCAGCGATGTCACTATTACTTAATGCTTTCATCCAGTGTTTATAGCAGTAATGATACATTTACCCGCCCCTCACCCTCCAATTATTAATTTATTTTTTTTCACAAGCAATGATCCTGTAAAACACCTATACCACAATTTATTTATATTAATATCGCTAAAAACCAAAATTAGCATATTCTTTTAAAGTATATAAATTAGCATAAATATCCAAACTCATTTATTGCGCGTCGTAGTCAATTTCTATATTACAATTGATATCCGCTCAATTTAATGGGACAAAGTCGATGTCATTCGAATCATCCTTTCTATCCAACTCTCTAAACTAAGAGCCTAAATCATCAGCATCCCCGGAAAGCCTGCTAGCGCGAGACATTAGTTTAAAAATGCCTCTTAAGAAAGCAGCCAAGGAACTAAAACTTTGGACCAATATAAAAAGCGAGAGGAAAACCAAACACGGATATAGTATTAAATACCAATATCTGTCTTTCCCCAGCTATTCATTAAAGCTAGCTCTCAAACTCGGCGACCGCGCGCCCGGGTGTCCCTGAGCGTTAAACCTATCATTCGCAAAATTATTAACGTTAGTCGAAATCATAACACCCTATTAATAGGCAGGTAGAGTGGAAGTTGCTCCAAAAGATAAGAGTGCCTTAG
>JABUQX010033821.1:22500-27500 GCA_015478945.1 Trachelipus rathkii | reverse complement strand
CAAGACGAAGATGAGAGGACCTGCCCATGGAAAAAGAAATATAATTACGAATAGAGACATCCAGGAAAAGATGGTGGAGGGCCGTCGAGAGATGAGAGAGGGGTAAGTAAATTCTACTTGGGAGAAGATGTGTGGGTGAAGCCGAATGGGGCAAGATGTACAACAAATGGGATGTAAGAATGATAACAGGCTTGCTGTCCGACAAGAAATTGAAGGTGGATGGAATTGCGAGGTAAATTATGGATTTGAGGAAGATTTATGTGTGGTCGAGAATCAAAAATTGATCGATCAAGAGGGAGTGCGGTATTAAAGAAGACCCTTAACATCGTCAAAATGAAGCTTCTTCACATGAGGAGACGGCGCAATGTATATAAGCATTGATGAATTAGTATATAAGGAGTTTGTAAATATATTAAATTTGTTACTCTTTATTAAAGAAATCTCATATGGAGTGATTTGTTTTCCAAGTCTACAGTAATAATAATATAATTAATAATAATAATAATAATAATAATAATAATAATAATAATAATAATAATAATAATTAATAATAATACAATTAATAATAATAATAATATAATAATTAATAATAATAATAATAATAATAATAATAATAACAATAAAATAACAATAACAATAAATAATAATAATAATAATAATAATAATAATAATAATAAAATAATAATAATAATAAAATAATAATAATAATAATAATAATAATAATAATAATAATAATAATAATAATAATAATAATAATAATAATAATAATAATAATAATAATAATAATAATAATAATAATAATAATAATAATAAAATAATAATAATTAATAATAATAATATAATAATAATAAATAATAAAATAATAATCAATAATAATAATAATAATAATAATAATAAAAAATTAATAATAATAATTAAATAACAATTAATAATAATAATAATATTCGCAAAATAATAAGAATAATTAATAATAATAATAATAATAATAATTATAATAATAATAATAATAATAAATAATAATAATAATGAATAATAATAATAATAATTAATAATAATAATAAAGAATAATAATAATAGTAATAATAATAATAATATAAATAATAATATTAATAATAATAATAATAATAATTAATAATAATTAATAATAAATAATAATAATAAATAATAATAATATAAATAATAATAATAATAATAATAATAATAATAATAATAATAATAATAATAATAATAATAATAATAATAATAATAATAATAATAATAATAATAATAATAATAATATAATAATAATAATTAATAATAAATAATAATAATAATTAATAATAATAATAAAATAATAATAATAATAATAATAAATAATAATAATTAATAATTAATATAATAATAATAAATAATATTATAATAATAATAATAATAATAATAATAATAATAATAATAATAATAATAATAATAATAATAATAATAATAATAATAATAATAATAATAATAATAATAATAATAATAATAATAATAATAATAATAATAATAATAAAAAAAAAAAAAAAACAAATTAATGTTTAAATAAGAATAATAATACTTATTAATTTTGGTGAAGAATAATAGTTATAGGAATAAAGAATAATAAGAATAAACAATTAATAATAATAATAATTAATAATAATAATAATAATAATAATAATAATAATAATAATAATAATAATAATAAAAAGCAAATGCTACTAACAAAACTCCAGTCATCAGCATGCATTTATTATTCAATTACATCTTTAATTTTATATTTCAGACTTTTCGGATTCGAAGTAATCCATCTTCAGTGAACTAAAAATTAAAAAATAAACAAAGGAAAAAAAAACGTTATAAATACTTATATAAAAGCTAATAAATTTAAAATTGACCAATAATTAATATGCACACAAATGCAAAAATAAAAAATAAAAAATAAAATATAAATGGAAACACATACAAGAACATCAATTTACTTATTTATTTATATTTTGAGTTTTGTTACCAGTATTATCTTTTATTATCAAGATTCGATTTCCAAGAAATCAATCTCTCTCTCTCTCTCTCTCTCTCTCTCTCTCTCTCTCTCTCTCTCTCTCTCTCTCTCTCTCTCTCTCTCTCTCTCTCTCTCTCACACACACACACACATACACACACACACACATACACGCACACATATATATATATATATATATATAATATATATATATAGTTATATATTATATATATATATATATATATATATATATATATATATATAATATATATAAATTTCATATAGTTTTTGAATTGATTTCATTTGCTTCTGTTGTGTCAGGTCATTTACTGAAATTAAAAATGATTTTAAAACCATAAATCAAGTTAAAATGATACTTTCGGAATTCATTATTCTATATATATATATATATATATATATATTATATATATATATATATATAAATATATTATATATATATATATATATATATATTATATATATATATATATATATATATATATTATATATATATATATATTATTATTATTATTATTATTATTATTATTATTTTTATTATTATTATTATTATTACTATTCCTGTTCCTCCACTATCATTGTCACCTCTTTCTATTGAGATTAACAGCGATTTAGATTTATATTCGGACGGTTGGAAGAAGTCCCGATAACAAAGTTGAAATTCCTACGACAAATCCATTGAAGGAAGGTAGCCATTCTATGTTGTTATGACTATTATGAGGATGATCCTTTTGAGACAATTGCCTCTATGTGGCCTGGAATAATGCTGGAGGTGGACGCAGATGGGGAGGAAAGGCTGAGAAGTGGGTCCCGACGAGGAGGAGCAATAAATCCTGGTGGTAAGGAATAGGCGTACAAAAGAGATTTGGGTTGTACGAACGGTTTTGTCGGAGGAGTTTTCGCGGTATTTGGTGGAGGGACTTCACCATGAATATAAAGTAACTTGAGTTCAACCAAGTTCATGTTATTTTGCAGACTTGGTTGATCTTGGAAGTTGGAAGAGCAACCAGAGTGCTCATGTTTAGGAATGGGAGCGACATCTTTATCTGCAAAGCAAGCAGATTCAGAAATGTGTGGAGAATATGGAGCTGTCTCCATGGCAATGGTGTTTTCTTTTTGATAGGGTGGTGGAATTGCGATATGGGGATCCAGAATAAGATCTGTTGGGTTCACAAAGTCTAATACGGGAGACCTTGTCAGTAAGTCATAGTGGGTGATTTTGGGAGACTGGACAATTTGAGTTAAGATGGGAGACCTGATCCCCCTTCATGCCGCAAACAGATTCAGAACGGTTGGAGCGTTTGTAGTGTTTGCGTTTAACGGTTTTCTATTCACCTTTCTCGGAAGCGCACGAAGCATTAGAAAGAGAGTGGGTCGTTCGTCATATCAAGCTCTATTTTGGAACTATAATACATTTCATCCGCTAAGACATAAAATCTTTTAGGGAGTGCTGAAATAGAAAGTTCGGAAGAAGAGTTATAAGAGGATTCAGAGGAGCTGGAATAATACTGCAAGTTATCAGAGGGTTGGTTGGCGGGTTATTCGCTAGCTGTGATTGTTTGGAAACACCCTATTAAAGTCATTGATTATTATGTCTCAGGAACAGACTTATGGCGAGGTCTCATCTGAGTTGCATTTTTTAAACTTAAAAATTCGGATGTTTTGTATTTTAGCGAATAACATTTAGCTTGGTGATTAATATTTTGTTTGTGTTTAGAAACATCTATTTTAGGAATTTGATTAATGGGGGAAAGGGATTGGGGCACATAGACCCAGGGCTCTTACTTGAGTTTGGCGAACTCATTGGGAAAGTATGGAATAGTGTGTTTTGGCAAGAAATGCTCTCCAAGCTTTGTGGTGGATGAAACAACTTAGTTTATTGGTTGGTTAGTGAAAACCTAGTCTCGGAAGTAGTAGGCTTGTTTGCGGCATTTCGAATGGGAGATTGGATCAAGGGCTGCTTTTGAACTATTTGAGAAGTCGGTAGTATAGGCAATGCAGGTGGACAGGTTACAGTAACTGCTTGAGTTTCGTTAAAATTTGGGAGAAGAGTCTTACTGGAATGAAGTTGCGTCGGTGGATTAACACGTGGAGGCAGGGGCTGCTACAATTGTAGCATAAGGTTGCCTTTGTCTTGTAAGATATTTGTCTTTGAGCTGGTGTATTTCATCTCTCCCGCTCAGTTTTTGTATGGTGCATAACTAGAAAACCTCCTGTTCAAACAGGTAGGACCAGCATTTTAAAGAAGAAGCACTGGGGGTGCTTTTTTTGCCTTTTGTGTTTGTCCGCCCCCCCACAGTTGTTTGCGAGTGCGCGTGTTGGTGTTTACAGGAGATGTTGAAACTTCTTCTCCTCAGACTGGGCATATATCATGTGGTCCCCTACAGTATTTTCGGGGATAACAAAACCTCTGGCATTTAAAGCAACGTCTGGGTCGGGGAATAAACGTACGAACACTGTAGCTTGTAAACCCTATTTTCACCTTTGAAGGTGGAAAAGGGGTACTAAAGGTCAGCAGTAAACGAGGATTTGGGGTATCAGGCGAGTCCCGACGAGGGGGAAATCTATAAACGTTTGTAACGGAAAATCTTTTCTGCTGGAGATTTCTTAAAATGACAGCAATATCTTCGTTTTTCTGTTCTAAAGAATAAATAGTGCCTTTGGATGTGTTTCTTATTTCATCAGGAGTGGAAATAAGAGGGATGTTTCCGAGAGACGTTAAGAGTAACAAGATGGAACTTTGATTCCAGTTAGTAGCCTGAACGAGAAGGGACTCATTTCTCTTTAACGTGTCTTCAACTTCTAAAGTTTTTTCAAGTGCATCGCAAAGAATAATGGTTTCTTGCTCAGTAGAAGCTTTGGAGGTAGTTGATCGCAATAAGTAATGTATCGGGAATAATGTGCCAGTTGGCATTCCCGGAGGGGGAGCAGCATATGAAGTAAGCAAATGAGAAACACAAGAACGGGGGGCACCTTTTCGGGATTG
>JABUQX010033821.1:0-10000 GCA_015478945.1 Trachelipus rathkii | reverse complement strand
GCTTAGAACATGACATACAATAATGAATCAATTAAATTAATTGGTAGATTTTCCGATTCGAATTTCCTCTCCTGCTGGTGGAAATTGTTGGGCGTGAGAATTTCGTGGCGTAAGCTCCGGATGTTAAATCTCAAAGCTTATTTACTAGTCACTAGCCGTCCTCTATGTTGTAACGGACGTCTCCCCAAATGGTTGTTCTCGCCCAAGTTTTTACGAATAACGTGTAATAACCTCACGCATATGCTTTCCAACATGTTTGTGAGAGAATCCCTCCATTCCTGTTCCTTTATGTTCTTCGTGTGATTTTATATGTGATCCTTCTTCTGATTCGTCCCATATATTGTGGTGATTTACGAGCAGTCTCAGCCATCCGACCTCAAGTTCTTTCCCTGACATACTACATTCCTTTTCCTCGGATAATGCGCTTGCTCATTTTTTATACCTGTGAAAATCCCCCTATTAATCGAAGGGACAATGAAATTATTTGATTGTTCTCTTCCAATGAGTTCTAAGAACAAATCTTGTGGAAAATAAACCTCTTATGTCTCGTTAAGTTTTTCCTCTCGTATCTGTGTAGGGACTTCTCCTTGTGTTCGCTTAATCTTGATACTGCGTAATTGATAATCCTTTTTGCGTCACTGGGGCCTCTGTTTGAAGAACAATCTTGTGGGAAAAAAAGGCATCATATTCCTGTCTCGATTCCTGCAGTTCACAGTTTGGATTTATTCCTCAGTGTTTTAGTGACGGCTCAATAAATACAGAGGACAGTGTGGCTAAGGTGCGTATGAGGTCTTCCTGACAGGAAACTCTCACATACAATTAGCCTGTTAATCTTTCAATTTTTGTCTTCCAGATTTAAAAGCTTAATAATAAAAACCCACTTATTTTTAATTCTGTATTTTTTAACCTAAGACCACTCTTTTTATTTGTCATGTTATTCAGTTCTTCTCAGCGTCCTCCAGGCTCTGTAAAAGTCACCCTATCTAGAAAAAATATAACAATCGGTTATCTGACTGCTTTCTGATATCATATTATTACAATTTTTACGTCGGTCTGCTCCACTCTCATTAGAAACATATATTATACTATGTTGCCGCCACTCATTGTAGGGGCAAAACTGGCAACGATAAATTCGACCTCAAAAACCGGCCTTCCTACTTCTTTTCGGAGCTGTTCTTTAGATTACCTATCGAATGGTTATTTCGACAAGTCGCCTCCATCAATCTGATATATTTTCTTGCTCATCCGACAAGCCTTTACCTCCGTCTTATTGGCAAGATGCTGGACGAGTGATCAGCTCAGCGGGGACTGAAACTTAGAAATATAGAAACAGGAAAATTGGTGAGTGGTCTTCTCTCACCGACGAAAATCGTCTTGCAACACTCCGATTATGGCAACACCTAATATCACTCAAAAGCCATCTACTTGTCACGGGAATCTCCCTCATCTGTAAATTTTTGCAAGTCTCACATACCCCGCAAATCTGTTCACTATATCTTCATTGATTGTCCCCAACTGGACCCATTCACTCGTCATCCATGTTCCTATACTTTATGGATCCATTAATACTTTCTTGAGATTATCCATATCTTATCTGAATCCTATCCACTTTAACAGTAACTCTTATTTAATCTATTATCTTTGCCAATAACTGAAATATTCTTTCATAAACATTATGAATTTTGTCATGTGAAATTAGTGGACTTTTATAATGCAGAGGATAATACTTTATTCAGCTATTCTTGTTTATTTTGATTGAATATTCATTTTAGCCATCCAAAATTTCGTTGACACTTAAGAATATGTATGAGCTAGGAACCCACCCATGGACGTTGATATATTCATCCCAGATATTGTGCCCGCTTCTCCATGGGCCGTGGTAGGTTCTTGTACCAAAAAAAAAAAAAAAAAAGAAGCTACTACACTACTATCCCAGCGACGTCAATTTTCTCTATGTTTGAATGGTACGTGAGCGCTTTTTTATACATTACGCCGAGTTCGCTGTGTTTTTAGCCATGTATTGCTTGAACGCCACTCCAAATAACTTAGCTATTTTGAGATATATTTTACCAATGTAACTCCCATTTTCTTCACCCACCAAAACCTCAGCTGGCTACTCTCTAGAAAAGAAAGGGTAAGTAAGAACCAATAAATGTCACCCCTCCGCTAACGGGAACCAACCTGTTATATAGTTTACCCATTCCTGTAACTTCACAGGTCAAATTTCTAGACCTCATTCTACGCCACTGACCACACGCAACATTAAACAGCTGAAAACGACGTGTCATCGTGTGATTGATCTATTACTTCATCTCACCTCAAAACCCTGGGGTGCTGTGATCGCAAGTCCCTTTAACGTCTCCACATCGCCCTCTAAAACGGAATCGAAGTTGGACTATGACTGCGTAGTATATGATCAGGCTTCTCAACTCTTTTTACATTTTTATATGTTTCCCCATTCTAAATATTAGTGTAGATTCTCAGTTATCTGCCACTGGAGCCTAATTTCGATTGTCCCCCAGGGTGAGCCCTT
This sequence comes from Trachelipus rathkii, assembly GCA_015478945.1. Lineage (NCBI taxonomy): Eukaryota > Metazoa > Arthropoda > Malacostraca > Isopoda > Trachelipodidae > Trachelipus > Trachelipus rathkii. The sequence goes on along the minus strand of JABUQX010033821.1, from coordinate 7,467 downwards.
GAAGTTGAAGCCGATGTGATTTGGCCAGTAACTCGTCGAAAGTGAAACTCATCTCTGCAAAAGTGTTTATCTTCGCTTTCAATACCCCAAAAATATCATTCTGCTTTGTAACAAACCTAAAATTCTGCGAGAGATACCGTCAGGATCGCTTTGCTTACGAGCCATTTGCATAACAATTTATAACATTCTTAACTTTCATCACTATTCCTTATGCCAAAATGGTACTGTTGTTTTTTAATGCATGATATTGTTATACACCTTGGCGTAGTCCCTTCTGCCACCATTTTGCCTGTCCTAACCTCTTGCTTCTCTACTCTCTCTCCAAGATAATCCAGCCACTCCGCCTCCTTGTTAAAGCATCATTCTTGTTTCATATTCTGCAGTTTACAGGGGATTTACTCCAGTGTCTCCTCTACTATGGCCTAGTACAACAAGGGACTGCGTGTGGTGTGCTCGTTTGCTCATCTTTCCTCTGACCTGTCAACCCCCGTCTTCTCTATACTCTTCCTCCCAGCGTATTGCGTGTGCAGATTTTTATTCGCGCAAAATTAAGAAGATGGCTATATAGATGATTACCTTTCTCGAATTTTATATTCCTTAGCCAAGACCATCCTTATTTCATCTTTTCATAATTTTCTCCAAAGCCCTTACTATATATTAAAAACAACAATGGTCTGCTGTACAACAATTTCTCTGGATGCTCCACTCTCGCAATGGAAACAAATTACATTCTGTTGGACCCCCTCTCAGTGGGTAACTATCAGCGAAATCGCTGACAGATACCTCCCGGATGCCATTCGACAAGATCGCCTCCCATCATCTGATTATTATCCTACTCTCCGACAATGCTTCCGCCCTTACTGGCAGGAGTGCTGGGCGAGTTATCAGCAAGGGGAGTGAAACAGAAATATAAAGCCGAACATTGGGGAGTGGTTTTTCTCTCCCCAACGAAATCTCTTGCACGAGGTAATTTTCGCACTCCTCCGCGTTGGCCACACCAACATCACTCAGCCACTACATGTCATGGGATCCTCCTCCCACCTGCAAATTATGCCGCCGCTACACCCCGCAATTTGATCACGACATCTTCATTGATTGTCCTCAACTGAATTCCATTCGCCGTCGTCATTTTCCAACACTATGATCTATAACACCTAAAAGGCTATCCCACATCCTATTTGAGTCGCCTCATTTCAATAGTAACTATTTTCATTTGCCTTCAGTAATTGAATATTTTTTACAAAATATTTTATATAAGACATTTATTTCTATTTATGGACAAAAAACGGAATATTGTAGTTCATATATATGACTGAATATTCATTCCGTTATTTTAAATGATCCTTTTTTAACGCATTAAAATAAATTTTGACAAGGTTTTCGATGTTATTGGCAAGAGCGCTGGACGAATGATCAGGGGGGAGCGAAACTTAGAAAATATACACCAGCCGAATCATCGGTAAGAGTTGCCAATTGGTCTTCCTTCCCACCGACGAAAGCGCCCTACACGAGGTGGGATACTTGGCACGCCTCCGTATCGGCACACCAATATTTCACTCAGTCACGTATATGTCACGGAACCCTCTCCCATTTGCAAATTTGCCGGTAGCCACACCCCTCAATCTGTTCACCTATTATATTTCAATTGATTTGTCGTTGTCTGGACCCTATTCGCCGTCGTCATTTTCCTACTTTACGGTCCATAACACCTGAAAGATTATCCCATATCTTCTCCGAATCTTCTCACTTTAGCAGTAACCCTATTTTCTTGTATCTTCAAGAAATGAATATTCTTTATAACATTTGATTTTGTTATGTAATCTTAGGACTATTATCAATAACAAATAAGGAAGTATAATTTTTTTATTTTGACTGACTGAATATTCTCTTCCTGCATTCCAAATTCTTCCGTTTGACACTGCAAAAGAATATTATGACAGGGTCCCAATCTATGGTCGCTGATTTTCAAGTCCAGTATGCGCCGCTTCTCTGTCGAGCCGTGGTGGGTCCTGGACACTGACTCAAGAAAACTTATAGTAGGTAAAATATATATATTTATAATTATATCTATTATATCTATATATATATATTAAATTATATAAATATTAATATTATATATATATATATGATAATATATAATTATATATAATATTATAATTATACTTATAATTAATATTATAATATATATTAAAAATTATATATATTATATAAATATAAAATAATATAAATTTTTATTTTATTTTAAAAAAGGAATTTCTTAAAAAAAAAACCTCAGATAATCCGGTGGGATGTTATTCTTTCCCTTTTTGTATACTATGGTCGGGAAAAAGGGCGTGGTAGTTTGGGTTTGGCTGGCCCAAACTACACCTATCTCTTGCTAGGAATGCTATTTGCATGCCTCGGAGATGGTCGTGATTGCCGTTAACGACCTTCTAACTTTCGGTGAAATTGTATGAATCCAATTGTATTAATCATATGGTTACATGGAATGTCAGAGGATGAGGAGAGAGGTCAGGTAGTGAGAGATGAAAGAGTGATGGGATGTCTTTAGAAAGGGCAAATTTGATTTTGCTCGCTTGGACTGAAACAAAGATGAATAAAGATAACAGGTGAAATTAAGTGGTTGATTGATGAAATATGGTGTAGCGTTGCGGTTTGGAAGAGAATGATGAGAGGGATGAAAGTTTGCTAATTTGATGAAACTTAACCTGTGGTACAAAAGCTATGGTAGACTTTTGAGTGTGCGAGTCTAGTATAATGTTCAATGGTAAATTTTAAGTTTTTGAAAAGTCTATAGGTGATTGAATGTTGTGAGTATGGTCCATCTGAGGGAACTGTTGAAGAGAGTACGATTTATTTGTGTAATAATTTGAATGGATGTTCTTGATGGGGTGAGTAGGAGTTTCAGATTGATTAGTGTTGTGGGGACCTGATAATGGTTGATAGGTGGAATCAAAAAGGATGGGTTAATAGGTGATTGAAAGAGGGGTGGGATAACAAGTGCTTTTAATTGGTAGGAAGGTGATTGTTTTTCTGTGAAGAGAGATGGTATGTGTTAATTTAAGTGCCTACTTTCTTAAAAACACAAGAGTATTCATAAGTATACTATGATTGGTGTAGGTAGAGATGGTATCGAAGTGAAAAGATAATTGATTTTGTGCTGGTGAAAGTGGGGGGGTTGTCTATGTTATAATAATATTGTGTTGGATGTTAAATCAGTGAGGTTAGGAATGGGGGATTATCGGATCATATGTTGTTCTATGTGTAAAATTAAGTTTAGTGGGGGCTTGGATGGAGAGGAAGGTGATACGAAAGATAATGGAGAATTAAGAGTGAGAAAGTTAAGTGAGAAGAGAATAAGTGATAAGGTAGTAAGAGCGTCGCTAGTAAATCGGTTTGAATTCGTGAACAATAGTTGCATATCTGAAACAAATCTGGGGGGCAAATGAAGGAAATGCAATTGTTAGTAGTGCCAAAGGAAGTGTTTTTATATATATATTATAATATATATCTAAATTAATGAAAAAGTAAGTATGATGATGTGCTAAAGTAGAAGTAAGAATGTTAACAGGTGAATGGTGGAATGAAGAGTGATGAAAGCGGTTAAAAAGGTAAAAAAAGAAGCTGCTGTTTGAATGTACTAAAAAGCAAATGATGAAGAGTTGGTGAAAATAAGATGCTTGGAATTATATATGGAGGAAAAAAGATAATACCTAAAAGGTGATTTATAGCGTAGGGAGAAAACAAGAGTGTAATACTGAAATACAGTTTGGAAGAGGATGATATGAGGCATACAAGGAAAAATAGGAAGCTCTTCTTGGAAGGAAGCGTAAAGGTTAAGAATGAGAAATAAGGGAATTCTGACTGTAGTATGAAATAGGGAATGGCTTTGTAACTGATTGAAATGTTGAATGTGAGGGAGTGTGGATAAGAAACATCTGAAAATACTGTCAACAATTATTAAACAGTAAATGATTGAGGTGTTAGTGAATGTTGTGTGTGGTTTGGAGCAAGAAGGAATAGGTATTTTAGAGGGATGAGGTTATTAGTAAGAGGAGGTTAAGGGTTAGGGTGAGAAAGTTGAAGAATGGTTAAATCGCAGTATGAGATGGATAATTACTTAGTGAATAATATCAAGAAGCGGAGGCGAGTATCGGTAATTGATTGGTTTGGAATTTGATGTAATAAAGCGTTTATGGAGGTATATAGTTCCAAAGTTAATTGAGGATAGCTGATTGGTAAGTAGTTATCCCTTGTATAAGGTAAGGGAGAAAATGGGCAACCTGTAGAAATTATTAGGAAGGAATAAGTTATTTGAGTGTTGTGAATGGGAAGGTATATGTTATTTTTGTCTTCCGAAAGTGTGCGATGAGTGCCTGAGTATCTGATTGTTGAAGAACAAGGTGCGTTTAGGAAAGTGGTAGAGGATGTTGTGGATCAATCTTTAACATTGAAACAAATGATTGAGAAAATGAGGGAGAAGAAAGAATAAATTATATTAGGTTTTTATGGATTCTACAACAGGCGTTAACTGACTTAGAGTTAATAGAAGCCTTATGGACAGGTATTAGTGATATATGGTAGTGGTGGTAGGCCTTCTGAACTGGAATCAAAAAGTATGTATGAGATAGTGAAGCGCTTATGTTAAGAATAAATGGTGTCATATATGATTGGTTTAGGTATAAATAGACGGTAGTGAGACAGGGTTGTGTAGTCTCCTTGGTTATCAATTTGTATATGAGTGGGGTTATGAAAGAATTCGGAGGTGGGGAATGGCAGGGAATGGTATATATATATATGGAGAATGGAGAGGAGTGGGGGTGCCCTACTATGTTATCGCGGAATGATTTGAGTTCTGTGTGCGAACGAGTCTGAAGTAAGAGTTTGAGAGGTATTGGTGGAGTAGGATTGGCTAGGGTATGTAAAAGGAGGGTTGGTTATGAAAGTAAACGTAGGATAAGGAGTAAGGTTATGGTTGTGAGTGGAGACAGTCCTACAGTATTGTTGAAGTAGTTAGATGATGAGCGCTGGACAAGGTGTCTGAGTTTTAAAATATTTAGGATATATGATTGGACGAGATAGGGAACGGATATGCAGAGTGTAGTAGAAAGTTGTGAATGGCAGAGGAAGGTGGCTGTGTGCAATTAAATCGTTGTGAATGTAAAAGGACTAAATGCTTGTAGCGCTAGAGTCTTACATGAGGGATGTTGGTTTACCTGTGTTTAAATTTGATATGGTAGTTGAAGACTATGGTTCTGGAATAAGAGTTAGTATATAGATCTAAAGTTCAAAATGTGTTCAGATGGACAATCTTAAGGTAGCATGCTAGGTGTGAAAAGAATTAATAAAGTGATGGAATGAACGTTTAGAGAGTGTGTGTGTGTGAAGAAAGGAGTGAAGGTAAATGAGAGAAAAATGAAAGTATGTTGAGTATGGTTTTGGGTTCATGTGAAAGGAATGAAATGAAAGTTCGGGTGGTTAATCGGATTAGTTATATGTGGAGAGTGTGTTGGGGTACCGAACCGGCTGGAGACCAGAAAGAGAAATGTGGATTTGAGTCGGTGATAACGATATGTTCTGAAGGAGAGGAAATGTGAGTTGGCAGGAAGCGAAGAATTAAAGGCTGCATGATAGTGATAGAGAATGCGGAGGTTAAATTGTAGTTGGTGGGCATGTTGTGCCCACCTGGGCCAGATAACCTCTTTTACATTTGACGAATTTACCATAGGTGAGGGTCCGTCCGTAAGTCCTATATGCTCTTAGTGGATTTAAAATCTGTCTGTGACGAGCTAGCTCACTAGATTAAATGTACAGTAAGGCTTGTAAGGAACTCGGGCTTTCTTTTTCGACGTTTGTCATGTTCTCCTATTGCTTTTCTTTTCCGATGCTTTACGAAAGCACCTTTTACCCCAATCTTGGGGCAAAGAGGAGGTGATGAAAGAAAGAAGGAAAGATTTATATAGTATCTATATATATATATATATATATATTATATATATATATATTATTATATATATTATATATATATATTATAATTATTATATTATAATTATAATATTAATATATATTAATTATATTTTATAATTATATATTATATATATATATTAGGAAGATAAAGAAATTACATGCCTTTCTCCGGGATGAACCAACCGACCTGTTGCGAATGAAGAGGCAATATACCCGATGCTATCAACTGAGCCATCTTCCATCGAGCATATTGTCCTCATTCCGCAACAGGCGTGTAATCAATCCTCAAGAGAAGGCAATAGTAATTCTTTATCTTCGCCATTATATGTTCTTTCTTTATTTACATCTTCTTATTGCTATTAATATGCAATATTTACTATATATATAATATTATATATATTATATATATATATGAATATTATTAATATATAATTATATAATATATATAATACTATATATTATACCTATATTATATATATACAGCTATGAGTATATCAATATTATCCGTTCTAAAATATATATTATTAATAATAACTATATATACCCAACACTAATCCATAATAACCTATTATCAATCACTTTTCTAATAAATATTAATGTACACTAATAATCAAGTCTATAATACTTCTAATACTTATAAATACCTCTCTGTATAGTGATTATTAAATCTATTATCATTAACTATCATCAAATCACATATTCGATAGCCGTGAAACTAAGATCTGCGTTTGGTGTTCAAATTAGGCAAGAGGTAAGGTCCCATATGGCATTTTCTATCTGATAGATACTACTAGAAGTGTGTGCGATTGCATAAACTCTACTTGACGTTATAGTTTAGGATTCACGTATTGCACTCACCGACTGCTTCTAGCCTCGTCCTATATGCTTCTACTATGAATAAATTTTAGAAATGTGTCTACTTGTTAACTTTTCTAATATAAGCATGAATAAAGAAGGGCCATGTTTTGTAGACTGTATGCGATGTACCCTCTCATGAGAAATTGCCTTTCTCTAGGCTAGAAAAACCAGTTGGTCTACCACATCTCCTTCAAGAGCACACAATGAACTGCGTTAGGATATATTGAGACTTAACCAAACCCAGAAATCACCTGGTTTTGCCCATAGATGTGTTGGAGCACGTCGCTTTAGGGAACTAACATAAATAAGATACTTTCTGTATTAAGATGAGACAAAGTGGAGGGCGCATGAGATGATGGTTTGCACCAATAATAGTCAATCTAAGCTGCCATAAGCATAGCTATTATATACAGTTTACTTATAACTTCCTTGCTTCTTTAAACATCGAGATTTATTCTTTGCCATGCATCATATTAGCTTTATTTCTAGCTTCTAACACACTGATTAGTCACTTTCAAATTACTGCTTATAATCACACCTATAATCTTTTTTTGTTCACAAAAGAAACTCAAGTCATAACCCATTTCATATTGTAGTTAAATACTTTCTTATTGAAGATAACCTAGGGAAGACCTTACACTG
>JABUQX010033820.1:12500-25000 GCA_015478945.1 Trachelipus rathkii | reverse complement strand
GCTTTCTACTCCTGTAGAATTGAAAAACTGTCCTTCGAGCCTTTTAAGAGTAGATAAATATGTTTTTTGGACTGCAATTTTTTTGTGAGGTAAATGCTAAAATCCTTAACAATCCAAATTGTGGATCTATGTCACACGAACTTTTTCTTTTACTGGTTTGAAAATCATCAAGAAAAGAAATTGTAATTGCCCTATATCTTTTCATTTTGCATTGATTCTCACATGAAGCATTTTCATATCTTCGTTAACACAAAGCAGAAGTTATGTTGCAACTTCTAAAATGTTTGAAAATGTTTCATCGATGTTTGCTTGAAAATCTTTCAAAACCAACGTCACATTTTCAATATGATTAAGAGCAGTTCCTGTCACTAATTACATTGGTCAACAGAGAATTTGTCCCAAGACATGGAATACTCGTTCGTTTCTTACAATTTTCATGCAGAATTAAAAAAAACGTATTGGCTTTTGTATGTCAGGTCCAATTTTAACCCTTTTCCCATGTAAACATGGAAAAAATTGCAAAAATAAATAATTTTTCCCGTGAACAGATAAGGTAAATAAAATATGAGTATCATGCCCAAATATATATGCTGTGAAAAATTTCAAATTGATAAGGCAAATAATTAATAAAAAATATTTAGCGGTTTTTCATTTATGAAATGGTAATAATTTTATTTACATTTTTTATATTCAAGTGAATGACGTCAAAACTGGACCTTATAGACAGACACCAATATATTTTTTGGATTCATCGCAAAAAACTACATAAGAAACATGCCTTAAATACAAAACAACAAAAATTTGTTCAGCAGTGGTATTATTATTATTATTATTATTATTATTATTATTATTATTATTATTATTATTATTATTATTATTATTATTATTATTATTATTATTATTATTATTATTATTATTATTATTATTATTATTATTATTATTATTATTATCCTGGGGAACAAAATTTTTATTGACCTGTATATAAGACTTCTTTCTTATGTAGTTTTTTGCGCTGAATCCAGAAATTACAAGGTCAAGATTTGCCGCCATTCTACACGAAAACTAAAGAAATGAAAAGAGAATTTTTTTTTTTTTTTAACCATTTCATAAATAAACACCGCTATATCTTTTTCATTATTCGTATTTAATTATGAAATCTTTAACACGGCATATATACTAGGCAAAAACACACCACACACACTCACACACACACACACACACACACACACACACACACACACACACATTTTATATTAGAAATAGCTGTTTTTGTATATTCAAACGTTTTGCCTCTGTTCACGGGAAAAAATTATTTATTTTTGGATTTTTTCTATGTTTACAAGTGAATAGTGTCAAAACTGGACGTGACATTACAAAAACCAATACAATTTTTCAATTCAGCACAACAAAATACATAAGAAACGAGTATCGAATCATAGACAACATAAAAAATGTAAAATTTATTGACCTGTGCTATGGAGACTACAATGTAACACATAGTTTATGAGAATAAAGTTGGTTTTTAATAAACTTATAACAATTTAATATATAATAAATTTGCTTTTGATCGCAGACTTCGTAAGATGGGAGCTTTTGAAGAAGGTTTAATATCTTGATCCATTCATACTCCTCTAAAGCTTCATCAAATAATTTAAAATTTTTTATAGATAGTAGTAATACATCGAAACTCTCTATCAACCTCGTTTCGCCCATTCGCGTAAGTTTTGTCCATTTTGTATCTAGGTAAATCTTTCCAAAAAAAAAAACAACAAAAAAAAATAAAAAAAAAAAAAAACCATTTGTTTTTTTTTTTTTCTTTTTTTTTTTTTTTTTTTTTTTTGCACACTTATTTTTGAAAAACTATAAATTACAAAGACCGCCGTAATCCCAACCAACAACGCGCAAGGAGATACAAAAAGAACGCGGCACACCCGAAACGAACACAATTAAGGGAGGGCAAGGACCGGGGACTTGTTAGGGGGTCTTTTTTTATGGGGGGGGCGAGGAGGGGGGGGGGGGGCCCCCCCCCCCCCCCCCCCCCCCCCCCCCCCCAAAACTTGGCAATCTAAAATGATATAGTTGCAATCGCAGTGAAATAAAGTTTCTAACATGTCGTACTTCAAATGGATGTGAACAGCAGTGAACATAGAACACCGCTGTATATTTTCGACAGCTTAAACGCCTCCAAAACCTTTCTCCATTGCTTCTGCACCATCATATCTTTGTCCAATCAGAAAGTCACTATTTATTTCAGAATTCTTAGCATTGCCTCCGATAGAGATTCTCTTTTAATGCCCTCAACAATCACTTAACCTAAGAAATCATTACGGACCATTATGTTTCCTCATTTCTATTAATATATAATCTTAATTTGCTTTGATTAATAATGACTTTTATTATTATTAAAATTTAAAATTACGAGACTCAAGCCATCATAATATTTTGATAGCTTAAATACATTTCTGGGAGGGCATTTGAACCTCGAACCCCCTGTCCTATAGCCTTATATATATTTACTAATATAGTATTATTATATATATAATATATTATATATATATATATAGACTCTATATATACATATAATATATATTATATAATTATTATATAATATATTATATATACTATATATTATATATATCTATCATATTATATATATATATATATATAATATATATATATATATATATAATATATATATACTATATACTATATAAATTATTAATATAACTAATATATAATCAGTATTACTTATATATAAAATATACTATATAGTGCACATCAATAACTATATAATATAACTATAGATATAGTATATAACTATATTACTGAGGCATCGAATTGTCAATTTTTTAAGATTACATAAATAAGTGTGAATCAAAGCGTCAGTCTATTAACATCATATATTTTACATTATTTAATAACTGGATGAAAACATTTGGAGGAAAGGCTCCCGACTGACTCCCCATTTTTGTATACAATTAAAGAATATTTTTTACTTAGATGATTTGTTTTTTTTTCTTTTTTTTTTTTTTACAGATCACACCACTCACGGCTGAAGCCCTGTTCTCAAGGACGTGTAGGCGGAAAATAAAACAATTAAAAAACCCACCCAATCCACCAGTCTAAACGCAAAGTTCTCAGGTTGAGCGCGACGTGGGCTAATAAGGAGAAGATTAAATATAGGTGGAAAAACAGAAGAAGGCAAGGAGTTTTCACAGAACAGAAGTAGTTGGAAAGAAAGAGGCACCACAACGACAAGTCTGGGTGTTCGCAATACTCACGCAGAATTCGTGCGAGAGCAAGGCACCCCTTGTGCACTAGGGCGACGCAAGGGGTGGAGGATGCAAGAGGTCAACTCCCCGAGGCATCTGCCCCCTTTAGTCACCTAATTAGAAAAGGGAGAGAGCGCCACGTTTACGTCGCAGAAATAGGAGGGTCAAGAAAGTTTGAAAGATAGCGGGGACAGTTTAGTGTAGTTCTTAGCTTTAGACGTCACCCTATCCATTGAAGGAGGTGGGAGCCGGAAGCCCCCCAAATGTGGGAACAGTACTCCAATACAAGGGAGAATAAGGCCCTGTATATAACTGGCAGTAGCTGTGCAGAGGTAAAAAATTCCCGCAACCTGAACAGACTCCCGCTTCATTTGAGAGCCACCTTAGACACCATAGAAAATTATGATTGTGTTCAAGAGATTTGTTGTTATGTTAAGACAAGGCAATAGTTTATGTATTCACAGGAGAGGACGCTTAAGAGCCGTCGAAGGAAATAGGAAAGGTCGGAGGTGTTTTTGAGAGGAGAATGTGTGGAGAAGTTGATATTTTAAAGAGTTGAAATTTTACAAGTTGAGATTATCCCACGAGGAATATCCTCATTCCACATCAGCCAGAATTCAATCGTTAAGCTGAAGAACGAGAAGGAACTCTAGAAGAAAGAGGAGCGATTTTGAAATGAGATGGAAGAAATGAGAGAGATTGCAGTCATCCGCATAAGAAGTGAACAGAGTATGAAGTACAGCTGAAGAAGATACGTTGATTGAAAAGTAGGAATAAAGTGGAGATAGAAGCAGAACCTGCGGCAACCCACAGTTAAAGAAAGGAGGAAGAGACGCTCCATCAACAAGAGCTGGAATGGAACGCGATAGGAGAGAAAACTAGACAAGAGTAAGCAAAAGAGAGGAGGAGGAAACCAAAGGAAGGGAGCTTAGAGCAAACAGTGACGACTGCCAAACCGCGTCAAAGGCCTTGGATAGTCAAGCGCCACCACGCAAACCTCTCCCCATGATCCCTAAGGGAAGAAGACCATAAACAGTTGAATAGGAAAGTATGTCACCAGATGACCTCGAACGACGAAAAGCCATACTGATGATCTGAAGATGGGAATGAGACTCCAGATTATCCAGGAAATGAGGGTTAAGAAGAGTTTCAAAGATTTTTAGATAGATACAAAGTGAGAAGCATATAGAGGCGATAATTAGAAGGGATTATAGCGGGCTACCTTTTTTTCGGATCGTTGGACATATGGCGCTTTCAAGCATTGAGGAAAAAGGATGTAGTATTAAGGACATTAGAGAGTAGGGTTGAACAAGGACAGGCGTCAGCTCAGAAGCACACTCCTCAAAACACGGGGAGGAATGCCATCCGGGCCACTAGCCTTCCTGACGTTCATAGAACTCAGGTCCCATGCACACCGATTATGTGTAATTACAGTAAAGAATGAGCGAAACTGAGAAGAGAGAAGGAGTAGGCAGAGGGTAGCCAGATCGTCCAGGGTAGGGAATTAGATTGAAAAAGGAGGCGAAGAGATGGCCTTTCAGAAGGAGAGTTAGCAACAGAAACCATCAGAAGCGAATAAGGGGAGGAAAGACAGATTCTACAAAAGTGTTAGAGATGTTTGGCAAGGGCCAGATAATTTTAATCAAGTAGGAGAGCCAAGCAGGTCGTCGCACCTTTCTTGTTAGTAAAAGTGCACTTAGCCTGACGAATAATATCCCTGCAATGATTCCGAGCAGAATGAAAATTAGTAAGAGTGATAGGAGAACGAGAGTTTTTTCATGCCCGACTGTATAAATGGAGAATTACAACTAAGATGAAGCTGGAGCCGGAGCCGGAGTTGGAGCCGAACAATTTTGAAATGCTGGAGCCGGTGCCGGAGCTGGAGTCGGTTAATTTTAAAATGCTGGGGCCGGAGGCGGCAAAAAATTTGCCGGCTCCGCAGAACTGGTTGTAACGGTCGGCGAGTAGGATGATTTCGGTTGTTGAGGATACTGAGTGAATGTAAGCTATCTAAAAATGCATCACCTCTTGGTGTGTGTGTGTGTGTGTGTAGCTGTGTGGGTTTGCGTGTGTATGTGTGTGTGAGTGCTAAGCCATGAGGGGTGATGAGCATTGAAGTCTAAGGCTAATATTAAGTTGTTATATTGTTTTAAGGGAATAAGTCAGGAATATAAAACTCTGTGGGCAATGTTGGGATGTAGCTGGTGGTATGATCTAAAGTGTATGTTTTATTATCGATTTGTATTTCTATTGATTGGTAAGTGGAAATGTGGTCATTGTTCATGAAGAGTTATAAGTAATTTGCGGTATTTAGCAATTGGATATTCATTCCTTTATACAAGTGTGGCAAGGCCATGTTTAGGTGGATTTGTGTTTAGCCTTAGAGTTGTATATTAAGGAAATTCAGGAAGATAAGAGGTTTGGGTGAGGTAGGATTCCTGAATAAAAGCTATGTGCATGTTGTATTTAGTTAGGGTATGGTGCAGTCATTTGTGTGTGTGTGTGTGTGTGTGTGTGTGTGTGTGTGTGTGTGTGTGTGTTGTGGTGTGTGTGTGTGTGTGGTGTGTGTGTGTGTGTGTGTGTGTGTTTGTGTGTGTGTGTGTGTGTGTGTATGTGTGTGTGTGTTTTTCAATACTGTTGTTATTTATTTGATGTAAGTTTATTGAGTTTGTGGAAATGGGGAATATGGATATCTGTATACGTGTCTCAACATAAGTGTCTGGGACAAGTTGGGGAATACCGATTTTCGTTTGAAAAAATTGATGCCAAATTTGCCAGAAGTTGCACAGTTCTGAGGTTTGTCCCCTCATTAATTGTTTATGTATGTTCTAGGATTGGGAGCTTAATGCCGTATATCTCCTGGCTATTATTAAAAAAACAAAACACAAAACAAAATATTATTATATATGATATATTATATTATTATAATATAGATAATATAATATATATATATGATATACTATTCTTATACTATATATATATCATTAATATATATTATAATATATATTATAATTTAATAATATAATTATATATAAACTCAAAAAATTAAATTGTCATAATATTTTCAAGTCTTACCTGGGGTGTAAATACATTTAGAGTTAAACAATCTTCCACACCAGAAACAGGCAAATCTTCCGCATTTGGTAGAGCAACTTCCGCAAAGGGATGGGAGGGGCAACCCTAGGGATTTTTGTACCATTCATAATGTCCCTTTCCATGGGACTTTGGTACTGGTTCCTGTGACTTCATTCATTGAATTTATTTCAACAAAATCATTGCAATATTTATTATATTATTGAGCAAACATTTTATTTTAATCGCAATAATTTTCTAACTAGTAAAGTTTTTTTGGATCGTTTTTCATGAAATTTAATGGCATCAAATTTCAAATTAAATTTCGGTTCGCAATATAAAGCTATTTTTTTTCACTATAATAAATTATTTATATACAATGCAAATTTATATTTAAATGTTTTGATCTATTCTACTACTTACTACTACTACTACTGGTCACTACTACTACTACTTACTACTACTCTACCTCGTACTACTACTACTGACTACGAATAATTACTAAATTAATATAATAATTGAATAATAATATATTAAATAATAATATAACAACACTTAATAATAATTTAATAATTAATAATTATTAATATTAATAATTTTATAAATATAATTATAATAATAATAATTTAATAATTAATTATATATAATAATATAATTAATAATAATATAATAAAATAATTGATAATAATAATTAATATATAATAATAATAATAATAATAATAATAATAATAATAATAATAGAGTACGGAGCCATTCTTCGTTAGTGTTTAACCTTTTACCCACCTGTCGTTTTTTAACTCCCACCTAATTTTTGAGACCCAAATTTCTTTGAGAACAAATTTCTGATTGATAACCCAAATATTTTTACTTCAAATTTTTGAAACCAATTTTTGAGACCCAACTTTTGCTTCAGGGGACATTTGGGCCTTAGCTTTTTGGGCTGTAAGCTTTTTTGAACCCCTTTCGAAGAGGGTTGCGGCCATACGGTTGGACTGTAAGCAAACCGCTTGTACTGGTACCTCCCTCTATTTTTTTATTGTTTTTGGCCCCTTCCCTTCTTTCTTTTATTTTTTCGATGTTTTGGCCTTGATATTCGGTTGTTGCTTGAATTTTCGAGTTTTGGCCTTGATTTTCTCAGGCTGATACTCGTTATCAAGGCCTTGAAATACCATTCTTAAAGGTGAGTGAGGGATTAGTAGGGATTAAATTGAACTCATGCAGGTACTTGCCGCCATATCTTGGGTAGGTAACTGTGCTAACATTAGGTCATGTAGGTACCTGTCCTGTATGACCTGTCCTAACTTATTATCCTACCCCTACACACACACACACACACACGCAACCAAACAACGGCTACGTATACACACACGCACACCCGTTAGGTTACTTATACACCACGCACACCCTAACACACACACACACGATAGTGAGACACACTTAAGAACTACAAGGACTAATAATCCCTCATCACTATTATTGTGTCCCTCTTGTTTGGCTCTATACACACATGCATTTATAATCCACACATAGAGCACTCAGCGGTTCCCGACGAGAACTATTTACTTAACCATAAGACACTTTACACTCACCCATAGACACTTTACACTCACCCATAGACATTTTACACTTACACTACACACACACACACACACTCCCACACAGATTTACACACACAACACACAGCTCGATTATTTTGAACATTGGCATATTGGTCGGCACTCATCCTCTCGTAGGCATATCTGATTGGCACTCTTGGCACCTTTATTGGTCAGCTTCATTCGTCTATACGTATGGACTTCAACTCGTGTATGTTGTCCTCATCTTTGACTGTTCAACTTTGATATGACTCAACTTTGAAGGCTCAAACTTGATGACTCAACTTTGGATGGTGTTCATCTTTGGTGGACGTCATCTTTGGCGGTTCAGCTTTTTGGATTGATGCTATCCTTGCATGGTTCCATCTTTTTGATGGCACTCTATTTGATGGTTCATTCTTTGATGTCATGCCTATATTGATGGATTCAGCTTTGAGATCAGAATTTATTGATGGTTCAACTTTGTGGTTCCAATCACCGTAGGGTGTCTAGTAGTGTTATATTAGTGTTTCTATGAGTATTAGAGATGCAGTGCCAGCTGGGTGCGAATAGTTTTATTGCTCAAAGTCGCAAGTACTGCAATGTTGCCAATGAGTGCCAATGTGCTCCCCAAGTCCCGCCCCAATAAGAAAGTGTACGCAATAAAACTACTGCAGGAAATGAAAACTAATCCTCTGAACAACTTCTTCATAGGACATTAGAGTTTGTGCCCGAACCATGTCACACTAAAATAGAAAGTAATGAAAAATTAGCAAGATTCAATCAGCTTCATGCTAATTTACAAGGTATCTGATATCAAATCAATAACCTATACAATAATAACACTAAAATCCTGATTCTACTCATCATTGACCAAGTCAGACCGCCGTACAACACAATACAGCAAACAAATTATAGATCAGCAAAGTATTTGCATCAACCAGCAGCTCCCCCACACTCCAAGTTGCCAATGGAGTGGCCAACTGAGTCCACATAGTGCCACTGAGTGCCACATAGTGCCAACTGAGTGCTACTTTTTTCAAGCTTTTTCTAGCCTCCCTGAGCCTAGAATAGCCTTAATATTGGTGTCTACCCCTAGGTTTATAAGGTATAGAGGATCGACTTGGTGGTATATTACAAGTATGCTGATGCTTCTATTGAGTTAGTCTTTTTCTAAACACTTATTAGCACGCCCGAATCTATATCTAAGAGATACACATTTGGGCAGTGAACGCAAAGTTTCAGGGTCCGCGTCCGCAGGTCAGCCACTCCGCGAAACCGCCGCCGCGTGCCGCAGGCGCCAATAATTACCGCGTACCGCCACCGCGTGTGCCCGCAGGCGCAATATTTCCGCGTATCCGCCGCCGCGTGCGCCCGCAGGGCAATATTATCCTCGCGGAACGATATAAGATATGAGTATCATCAGGGTTGGTGGAGTCGGTTTCAAAAATTTTCCGACTCCGACCCCGACTCTTCGACTCCACCCTCTTCAAAAATTACCGACTTTTTCCGACTCCGACTCGACTCCGGCCTCTTGAATTAAATTTACCGACACTCGACCCCCCTCCGGCGGACTCACCCTTATTGAAATTATTACCGACTCCGACTCCACCCCTGTAATAAGTTATTATAATGAAAGTTTTATACTAAATTATATATGATAATTATATAATAATATATATATTATATATATATATATAATATATCATTATATATATATATATATATATTGACTTATATATATATATATAATAATATATATATATATACTATATACTATATTATATATATATATATATAATATAGAGGGTATTTTGTTACCCGTGTTTAATGTATAAGTATGAACTATAGTCTGGAATAGGA
Source organism: Trachelipus rathkii (assembly GCA_015478945.1). Classification (NCBI taxonomy): domain Eukaryota; kingdom Metazoa; phylum Arthropoda; class Malacostraca; order Isopoda; family Trachelipodidae; genus Trachelipus; species Trachelipus rathkii. The sequence goes on along the minus strand of JABUQX010033820.1, from coordinate 15,219 downwards.
GGTATAGATCTTAAGTTCAATAATGTTTCAGATGGACAATCTTAGGTCGTGTGTTAGGTGTAGAGAAGAATTGATAAATGAGGAATGAACGTTATTAGAGAGTTGTGTTTGGGTGTTGAGAAAGGACATAAATGGAGAGAAGATTTCAAATGAAAGTACGTTGCGATGGTTTGGTCATGTGGAAGGGATGAGTGATAGTCGGTTGGTTTCCGAGATTAAGCAGATTGTATAGTGTGAGTGTACTGGAATCGGACACGGCTGGGAGGACTCGAAGGAAACCGTGGATTGACGCTTCAGAAACGAATATGCCTGAAGGAGAGAAATGTCAGTTTAGCAGAGGCGAGAATGAAGGTGGCAAAATAGAAGTGAATGGCGGGGCTTTTGTGATGGGTATGTTGATAGCCCACCGGATGGTTACAGGGCATGAAACCTACATTGCGATGATGCCATGGTCGAGGGTCCGTCAGGGGTCCTTGAAGCTCTAGGATGGTTCTTCTTCTGACTGCGATGAGCTCCACTCAAAGTATAAAGGGGTGGTAAGACTGGGCTTTTTCTTTTACGATTTCGTCATAATTCTTTCTTACTTTTCTGCTTTCCAATGCATGCTAGCGCACTGATACCCCAGTCTTGGAGGATGAGAATGTGAGTGATGCTGATTGATTTCTATATTATATATATATATTAAGTATTATCTATATATATATACTCCTATATATATATATATACTTAATAAATAAATACTCCTTATATATTTTATATAAATATAATTATATCTATATATTATATAATACTATATATATATTATACTTCATATTAGGGCGTAACCAGAATTTTTCTTCGTTTTTTTATTAAGACTTACTATATATACATATATTTTATATATTATATATATTTACTATACTATATTATAATATATAGTAATATTATACTATATATATATATATAATATATATATATATTATAATCCGCACAAAAATTATATATATCTATAATATATATATATATTTATTATATATTATATATGAGGTATTCTTGTTTACCTGTGTTAATGCTATAGTAGTGAACTCTACTTTTCAATAACGGGCAGGTCAATATTTGCTTTCGGCTGAGAGCAATTCTTTCACCCCATAAGAAAATGGACATTAAAAATTACTAATCATAGAATTTCTTTGCGTCAATTTGGAATGGGAAGAAGCAAATATACTCTGTACGCATTTTTTTTACTGAATCTCTTTAAAGCGTTCGTTTTTGCAGAGTGTTTTTCTGTGTCTGTTGTCATTCTTTCGGGAATTTTCATTTTCCAAACTATGGTTTTTTGACATTATTTGCTTCACTTCTACAATTTTTTCGAAATGACTTTCAAAACTTGAATATGCATAGATGGGTCCATTACCTTCATATTGCACGAAATAGCTTTTCGGTTTTTTAAAATTTTGTTTGCTTTGCAATGGTTCAAAATTCAATCCACTTTTTTTGGTTTTTAAATAGAAAAATTTAGCGATATACTTATTTTTCTTCTCATGCGATTGGTATGAAATTTGAGGCATATGTAGTCGGAATATTTTGGGAAAATTTTTCTTTTTTTCTTTTGGAGTATACAAAAAATTATCAGTAAAAAAAGATGCATCCACCCGACTATATAAAGCTCCGCACAATTTTGATGGTTATGGGATAAGTAAAAAAAATAAATACTCATTTTCCAAAAAAAACCATTTTTTTGGAATAAGTGAAATATTAGGGTAAATATCTAGATTGACATCAGTGTTTATTTTTCTGAAAAAATTTTTTCTAAAGTTCAAAAAAATTTTCTAAGTTCAGAAAGTTAAGTTAAGTAAGCTTTTTAAGAAAAAATTCTTTAGCGCGAGCTTCTGGGAATATTGCCAGAAGCCTTGCCACTAAACAATTTTCTTAAAAAACTTAACTAACTTAACTTTTCTGAACTTAGAATTTTTTTTTGAAATTAGAAAATTTTTTCGAAAATATGAACTGATTCAAATATAGATGAATTACCGAAATATTGAATATCTTTTTCTACTTTCCGATCAACATCAAATTTTCAGGGCTTGTATAGCCGGGCAGGATACATCTTTTTTACTTAGATAATTAATTGTTTTGTATACTCAAAATAAAAATTTCAAAATTCCAAAAAAATTTCTTTTTGAAAATTTGTTCCCAAGAAACAATCACAAACTATGCCTATCAAAGAAAATATCCTACAATAAAATTGTGATCTTCCCAGGACTGCATATGCTCTGACAATTTCATCCAGATCGCATTCGAGCACGAAAGAAAAGTATCGCAATTTTTCATTTTAAAAACAAATTAAAGTGGCTCGCTCTTAAATTTTGGACTTTACTCAGGACCCAGATTAAAAAATAAACAAAAATATTTACGTTTCATTTTGTAGGTTAATGGACCCATCAAAGTATATTTCAAGTATGAAGTCACTTTCACGAAATAAATTGTCAAAGTGGAAGAGGAGCATCGTCAAAAACAATAGATTTGAACAACTATGATATTCTGAAAGAATTGACTACAGACAAAAAAAACACTCGAAAACGAGTTGATTAGTGATCAGTATCGCGCTATGTTTGTTTAATTTTTTCCTATACAAAATTAGAATGAAAATTAAGAATTTAATGTCCATTTTTAGGGGGGGGGGGGTGAAAATTGGGCTCAGTCCGAAGCAAATATTGAAACATTGACAGTAATGTAACAT